>CM064913.1:28357434-28547434 GCA_032727855.1 Quercus ilex subsp. ballota | reverse complement strand
GGGCGTAGGTGGTTGAACTCATGCACCAACGTCTGGGCCTGGTCTGGGATTTTTTCAAGGCTCGACCTAACATCCCCGAATGCAGCTTTGTTTCTTCTCATCCAAATTAGAGACATGGTATTGGCGAGGATGTCGATGCATCTGGGGTCCTTGAAGGCTAAGTGCATTAGCTCCATAAAGGACGTGTGGGGCAATGTAGCTTCCTTGGGCTTAGCAAATTAAGGGAGCCAGACCGTATCAAGCTTTTGACACGACCATAGTGCATGGGTTATGGTCTCGGGTTCAAGGTTGCAATTGGGACATGTAGCAACTTGAAGAATCTTTCTGCGCACCAGGTTCACCTTTGAGGGGAGGGAATCGCAGCAAGCATGCCAGAGAAAGGTGCGAATGCGATTTGGGACATGGAGTTTCCAGATTTGTTTCCACACTTCCCTACTTCTAGTATGGTCCAAAGCACCCGAAGCCTCAATATCATCACTCTCTCTTAGAAATTTGTACCCAGATTTGATAGAGTAGGCTCCACTTCTAGTCTTTGGCCAAAACAACCAATCCGGGGTGTCCACAAGACTCAAAGGGATAGCTATGATCATTTTGGCCACAAAAGGGAGGAAGATATCACCCACTAGGCCTGAATTCCAGCAGTGCAGCTCATGGTCAATTAAATCTGCCACCTTCAGGTCTGGGTCATGATCAAGGGGTGGAGATAGAACTATACCCGAGCCCTCACAAGGCAGCCATTGATCCTTGAACACATTAATAGATTGACCGTTACCAACCCTCCACTTCAGGCCCATATGAATGGTGTCTCTACCCTTTAGAATGCTCTTCCAAACAAAGGACCCCATGTTGTTCTTTGCCTCAAAGATTGAGCTGTGAGGGAAAATTTTGGCTTTGAAAAATCTATAAAACAGCATGTCTTGATCAGTGGCTAACCTCCACACTTGTTTTGCCAGTAAGGCATCATTGAACTTATGCAGCTCTTTAAAACCCATGCCACCTTCCAGTTTCGACCGACACAGTGTGTGCCATTTCACCCAATGCACTTTCCACCGGCCACCTCTTTGGCCCTACCAAAATTTACGGACCATTACCTCAATATCATGGCAGAAAGAAGAAGGTAATTTAAAGCAACTCATAGCAAAGGACGGAAGGGCTTGGATAACTGCTTTTATGAGGACTTCTCAATCAGCCTGGGAAAGGAGCTTTTCCTTCCAACCCTTCAATTTGGACCACACCCTCTCTTTTATGTAAGCAAAACTCACCTTTTTTCCCCTTCCCACAAATGAGGGAAGACCCAGGTACTTCTCATACTGCTTTATCTCAGGCAACCCAAGCAGATTAATGATGTTTTCCTGAGTATCTGAGGAGGTAGCCTTGCTGAAAAACAGGGTTGTTTTGTCCCTATTAAGCTTTTGGCCTGAGGCTATCTCGTATTCTACTAGGATGGCCTGAATGTGATTGCACTCCTGAATTGAAGCCCTGCAGAAGAAAAGACTACCGTCTACAAAAAAACAGATAAGTTAGTCTAGGTCCATTTCTGCATAATGATATGCCCCTGATAAGACCTTCACTAGCTGCTTTCTCAATCAAAGCATATAAACCTTTAAAGCAAAGGAGGAATAAATAAGGTGAGATTGGGTCTCCTTGTCTGATTCCCCTTGAAGGCACTATTTTTTCAGTTGGCTCCCCATTGATCAAAAGGGAATAGGAGACCGTTATGATGCACATCATCAGCAAATCCACCCATTTTTCATGAAAGCCCATTCGTAACATTATCTGCTTTAGGAAAGACCACTCCACCCTGTCGTAAACTTTACTCATATCTATTTTAAGAGCCATAAACCCCACTTTTCCTGGTTGGTGCTTCATATAATGGAGAGTTTCGTAGGCCATCAAAATATTATCTGTTATAAGCCTCCTAGCTCGGAAAGCACTTTGATTTTCTGAGATTGTGCCAGGAAGTATCCTCTAGAGTCTATTGGCTAGCACTTTAGACACCAATTTGTATATAACATTACATAGACTGATAGGTCTAAATTCAGATATTTTTTCAGGACTCTTAACTTTAAGAATGAGGATTATAAAAGTATGGTTGATTTCAGCAGGCAAAGAACAATTATTAAGGCAGTTTAGTACAGCAGAGGAAACATCATCACCAACAATAGACCAGTAAGTTTGGAAGAAAGTAGGGGGCATACCATCCGGACCGGGGGCTGAGAGCAGTTCCATAGATTTGAGAACTACTTCCACCTCATCTCTTGAGAAGCTACGGATTAATTCTCTGTTCATATCCACAGTCACCACTGGCATAATCGACTCAAAAATGGAATGGCTCTCATCGGGACTGCTAGTGGTGAAAAGGTCTGGATAGAAGGAAGTATCAATCCCCTAAATTTGATGCTCAGATGTGCACAAGGTATTCTAGTCATTTCGCAACCCAAGGATCCGATTTCTCTTATATCTTTGTGATGTTCTACTGTGAAAGTAACGAGTGTTGCTATCTCTCGATTGCAAGTATAGGGTTCGAGCCCTCTGAATCCACATCATGCTTTCCTTGTCAAGTAGCTCATTAATGTTCATCTTCAGAATTCGAACCTGACCATATGAGGCTCCCATAGCTGCTGCCTCCTCAACTAACCCCAACTTTTTTGAAGCCTCAACTAATTGTCTTTTTATGCTCCCAAAAAAGGACCAGCTTCACTCAACCAGTTTCGCCCCACAATGCATGATTTTTTAAGAAGCCAGAACCATGTTACTCTCATATGATGGAACTCCCCATGCATTAACTATTGTATTCCTACAACCATCCTATTTCATGCACATGCTCTCAAAGCGAAATGGTTTATTGGTACAGTACACAACACCTTCGGGTATGATGATTATGGGGTTGTGGTCAAAAGCATTGAAGTGTAAGTGTTGCACCCTTGTTGCTGGGAAAAGCTCCAACCATGAGGGAGTAGCAAAGGCATGGTTCAGCCTCTCTAAGATCATTGTTTCACCCATTTTACCTCTCCAAGTAAATTTCCTGCCCGTGTACCCAAGATCAACCAAACCGAGCTTGTCCACAACATCCCTAAAAGCTTCCATCTCAACTTCCCTCCTTGGCTATCCACCAAGTTTCTCATGGCCTCTAAGTATCTCATTAAAGTCCCCTGCACATGCCCACGGGATATTGTACTTATTGTTAAGATCACATCAAAGTTGCCAAGTTTCCACCTTCCTCCTTGTTTCCGGAAAACCATATATGCCTGCGAACCTCCATGAATCTTCCTCCCCATCATTAACAATAGCATCAATAAAATTAAGAGAAGAATCAACCACTTTGATACTCACCAAGTTTTTCCAGAGAAGTGGCAAACCACCAGCTCTAGTAATTCTGGCCACTACCCACTTCTCATCAAAATTTAGTTCATCACACAATTATCTAGCCTAGCTTTATCTGCCCAAGTCTCGGCTAGGAATAGGACAGAGGCGTCTTGTGCTCGCACAATGTTAGCAAGCTCTCGAATCGTACGGTGGGTCCCAAGCCCCCGCACATTCCAACATACGCAACTCATTGCTCTCAGCGGGCTGGGAACCAGCCTCCGTCGTTGAGTTGAGGTTTTCTTTCTGAGCAGTAACATAAGTTATTCTACGTTTTGGTGGTTTTGCATCACTGAGAGGGAGGTGAGTAATTCTTTTACCCAGTGTAACGTTGAGAGCTTCTGTGCCATCATTTAAGCCCACTTGTCTTTTAATTCGAGTCCATTTAGGAGATGTTTTAGGCACTGGGTTTTCATGGGAGGGGCTTAAGTCAGTTATATTGGCAAGTGGGCTTTTTGGGTTAGGTAGGGGAGTAGAGTTTGTTGCGCCAGAGTTGAGAGGGCCCAAGGGGTTTAAAAACTCACCACAGCTTACGGGTGCAACGTCAAACATGGCAATTTCTTTGTCCAACTCCTCTAACATCACTTCAAACTTCTTTCCCGCCTCGGTTGCATCTTCCAACACCACTAAACTGGCATACACGATACCTCCTTCTGTCTTGTCACCCTGACTCACCTCTGGAATCGCCAAAATTGTCTGCTGAAAATTTGGTTCCATCATGGCAGTTGGGTTTAAAAAATCCACCTACTTTTCAAGCCATACCACCTCAGGTGAAGGTTTGTCCATTCGGAGCACCACCACAGGCCTTTTGCAACCTTGGGCCTCACTTAACAGAGGATTAACTTTCTTCCGTGTTTAATATATTCCCAAAACCGTGACCACCTTGCTCCTTGATGGCACAAAAGGTGAAGCTTTGATCCAAGGACCATATTGTTGCTTTTTTGTCTTCAGATTACCCTCACTTTCAATCCATATATTACAACTCCGATCATCATGAGTTAGGCATCCACACCAAAAACAGAGGTTTGGGAGCCGTTCGTACTTGAAAGGAATCCACAAATCCTTCCCATCGTCTAGTGTAATCACCCTCCCTCTCCACAAAGGTTTAGATATATTTAAGGTTACCCTAACCATTACAAACCTATCACCTTCCATGGTCGAGTTCTCCTCAGCACGTTTTACTATTCCTATGGCTTCACATAGTTGCTCTGCCACCCTTCTATTCCTGAATCTAAGTGGGAGGTCATGCACTTGGACCCAAAAGGTAGCAAGCTCAAAGTTCATGTCTCTTACCTCTTTGGTGCCGTCATACTCTTGCAATACCACCATGTGTTTATCAAAGGTCCATGGTTCCCCTGCTAGGACTCTTAACATCTCTATTTTGTCCTCGAAAGTAAAGAGCACAATATGATCGTCCTCCATCCTGACTTTAAAACCCTTCGAAGCTCTCCACAGGGGGGAAAAGGTTTTTGCAATCGCATCTAAGTTAAGAGCTCGTTTGGTAAAAAATTTAGCTGCCAATCCCCACTCTGTTTCAGCTTGCATTTCCGTTAATCTAACGTTAGACCCTTCACACTCCGATAGGTTGAGCTTACTTCACGTTTTTGTGAGGTCTTCCATTTGTAAATCAACTAAGTAGTTCAGGGTAGTAAAAGGAAAGAAAAAAAAACGTGGTATAAAGAACCAACAGTGGAAGAACAATGAAGAGAGGAGAAGAGGAGAGGGAAAGGATATGTTTCCCAGTGACCCAAGAAAAACAACCCCATAAGCCTCCAAGTGAACTTGTCACTAAGAGGGACAAAAACACCTTTAGAGAAGGGACAACTATTCTACACCCATTAGAGAAGATGGGACCCACCTAGCTCTAGCGAGAGAGAAACCTCAAAAACCAACTCACTTATTTGTCAAGTCAAGGTGTTTTAACCTGAGGAGTTTATAGGATTAAATTCAAAGATTTCAAATTAATTAAGGACATGATTGTTACTTTTCGAACTTTAAGACCAAATTGGAGGCCGGCCAAATACCATTTTGGCCAAAATATTTTGCAATTTATCACTGTTTGCGAAATATTTAGCAAACTACTACTGTTTTGAAACTCGAGTTTTACAAACTCAAGTTTGACATGTAACTAGAATTTATGCAAATTAGATCCAAAAAATGTGACACGGTGGCAAAAGTTAATTTGGCATTTTTAATTCTAAAAATGCCACGTGGAATGATCTCGAGTTCTGTCTAATGTCTTGTCTTGTCTTGTCTTGAGATAACATGTAAAACAAAAAGAGGGGAAAAAATCTAAAAGCTTATTATGTTTAAAGGCTAAACACCAGTCAAGAATACTTGTGCTATGCAGAAGGCCAGATTGTTAAGCTCCAAAAACGGTGGGTACTTTCCAAGCTAACTTCTTGATTGTCTTCAGTCCAGGCAAGATATCATTCTCACTTGTTCACAACCATATTATAATTACATAACAAAAGCTCATCTTGTTATCCTCAAACTCAAAGCCTTTTGTTTGTATGTATTCAGTTATTAAGCTAGTGAAAATCTATGCTTTCGGTACAATAAGGACCCCATCAAAAACTATAACCCTGAAAACCCATTACTCTTCTATTCTCAGGAACTCATAAAAACCCATAAATTACAACTTATTTATTCCAAAAATCACAACCAAATAAACTAAATAAAACCCATAGATTTAAACTAGAAAACCCAGGCCTAATTTTTGAAATACAACCATGAGAAATTTGTGAGATTGAAGAAGAGAAAGCACCGGTGTGTGCCATGTTCAGATTGAAGAAGAAAAGCACTGTTGTGAAGAAATAAAGAAAGAAAGAAGTTGAGAGAATAAAAAAAAAATACTGGAGAAAGAAAGAAAGAAAGAGAAAGACAAAAAACATTGGTAAGGAAAGAAGAGCAGTAAAGGTCCCACCTGTCTCCCCACTTGTTCAAATTTCAAAACAACTTGAGCTTCAAGAGTTCGAGCTTCCCAAACTCTACTTCTTTGTGCACTTTTAAATTATAAATTACCAAATTAGCTTCTGCCACCATGTAATTTTTTTTTAACTCAATTTTCATAAACTCGAGTTCTACGTAGAACTTGAGCTTCATGAACTAGAGTTTTAAAATAGTAATATATTGCTAAATATTTCACAAATAGTGACAAATTGCTAAATATTTTGGCCAAATATAGTATTTGGCCATTTTGGCCCCAAATTGGAAACTAAGGTAAACTTAAGGGAGCAATTGCGTCATTTTAATGAATTGCCTACTCTAGCATTAAAAAAGAATTAAAGTTTTTTTTTTAAGTATTACTTAATTAAGAAAAGAAAAGCTGTCATGTTATCCAATTGGAACAATTCCATTATTTCAATCGACAATACAAGGAAAAATATTAAAATGAAAATTTTTTGGTAAACATAGGAAAGTGCATGTATTTAAGTAGTTATTTTTAAAATTTAAAAAAAAATGGATTTAACTTGAAAGATTGTGGACTTCTCGATGATTTTTGTATCCTACTTATTGTTGTTGTTTTATTCTTTTTTTTTTTTTTTTTGCTGAGAGTATCCTAATTATTGTTTTACTTTTGCTGTTAGCCAATGCGTATATCTCAAAGGAATGGAAACAAAGTTGCTTTGAGAGCCAAAAACAAGTTTAGCTACTAGCTCCCTTCAATATTTTCTTTGCCATCAATGTCACGAACAATGAAGTTTTTTCTTTGTTCTTTTTATCTTTTTTACTGCCTTTCTCCTTTTGTTCATTCTAGACCTACACTGGAGAATTGTTTCTTCTTAATTCTCTTTATCAGCCAAGAAGCTGTTTGTGGATGTGCGGCCCTGCTGGGTTTTACTCAATGGTTGTAGGTGGTGGTAGAATTTGAAATTAAAAATGTGAAATAGGGAAAATAATTTTTAATTTCTATATCAATAAAGTATTAAGGCTGGTGTATGTGTATGAAAAAGATAGATAGCTAAACTAGAGAAAGTAAGGTTTGTTTTTGTTAGTTTATATAGCTAATGTTAGAAATACTGAATTCAATAGTATTGTATTTCTCAATGAAAGAATATACACGAGTGCCTTTATATAGAAGGCATATGAGTGTAGTACAAGAATGTGTGTTATACAAGTAATCTAGTTGGGCCTAAAGCCCACAACACTATACACGTTAACAGCCCCCCTCAAACTCAAGGTGGATGTGAGACCAACTTGAGGTTGTCAACCAAAGTACGAAAGCGTCCCTTAGGATGTGACTTGGTGAAGATATCTGTAAGTTGATCTTTAGAGGAGACTGAGATTAGCTTGAGAGCACCATGGACAAGATGATAACGGATAAAATGACAATCGATCTCGATGTGTTTAGTCTGTTCATGAAAGATATCATTGTGAGCAATATGAACGACACTCTGGTTGTCACAATAAAGAGGAGTAGCAGAGGATGTAGACACACCTAAGTCTTTGAGAAGCCATCATATCCAAAGGAGCTCAGATGTGGTATCAGCAAGGGCACGATATTCTGCTTCAGTACTGGAGCGAGGCACATGAGTTTGTTTCTTGCTTCGCCAAGAAATCAAAGAAGAACCAAGAAGAAAGCAATAGCCAGTGGTGGACCTGCGATCAGTGGGATCTCCTGCCCAATCAACATCAAAAAATGCACGGAGAATAAGAGGAGACTGAGCAAAGTATAAAAGACCATGGAATAGAGTACCCTTTAGGTATCGAAGAATGCGCAGAACAGCAGCATAGTGAGTCGATCGTGGAGCAGACAGATACTGGCTCACCTGGTGAACGGCATAGGAAATGTCTAGACAAGTGATAGTGAGATAAACTAGGCTGCCAACCAAGCATTTGTAAAGAGAAGGATTAGACAATGGTTTCCCCCTAAAGGAGTTAGATGCGCATTAAGCTCAACTGGAGTGTCAACAGTCTTGCTATCAGTGAGTCTAGCTCGAGACAAGAGTTCAAAAGCATACTTGGCTTAAGTAATATAAAATCCATCTGTAGAATGAGTGATTTCAAGACCCAAGAAGTAGCTGAGATATCCAAGATGTTTCATCTCAAACTGCTGACTGAGAAAATCTTTCAGTTCTTGAATGCCACTGAGGTCATCACCAGTTATGATCATATCATCCACATACAAGAGAAGTAAAATAATGCATTTGTCAGTGCGACAAAGAAATAAGGCATAATCATAATGACTGGCCATGTAACCCAAACGAGAGATGGTAGAGCTGAATTTGGCAAACCAAGCCCGTGGAGCTTGTCTAAGGCTATAAAGTGCACGTCAAAGGTGACAAACCTTGTTTGAGTCAACAGAGAGACTAGGAGGAGGTTGCATATAAACTTCTTCACATAAATCTCCATTAAGGAATGCATTTTTTACATCCATCTGAAAAATGTCTCATTTACTGTCAACAGCAACAGCTAAGAGGGCACGAACAGATGAGATACGAGCAACTGGAGCAGAGATCTCTTCATAATCAATCTCATACTCCTATGTAAAATGTTTTGCAACAAGACGAGCTTTGTAGCGCTCAATAAAACCATTAGAGCAAGTCTTAATCTTGTAGATCCACTTACAACCAAGCACAGATTTCCCCGGGGGGAGTGTCACCAAATCCCAAGTATGGTTTTTAGATAATGCATCAAGTTCCTCTTTCATTGCAATCTGCCATAAAGGGTTAGTGGAAGCCCCACAATAGGTGTGAGGCTCGTGTAGTATAGTAAGGGCAGTGTAACAATGATAGTCAAGTAAATGTGCAGGAATATATCTTACCAGAGTTGAGTGATGAGGTGGAATGTCTTATGCAAGATCTTCAACCGGAGTAGGAGCAAGGGACCCAAGCTCAGGGTTGAGGTTGGGTAGCTCGTCTTCAACCTATTCATCTTCCACCTGTTCATTAAAGGGTGAACTAGGAAAGGGATCAGTGATATCTGGTGGTTGGACAGAGAAGTCTATAAGAGAAACAGGAGCAACTATAAGAGGATCAGGAGTAGCTACAGAAGGAATATGTGCCTTATCTGGAAAAAGATTTAAGACAGAGGAGGAAGATAGGGAGGCACAGAAGTGAGAGAGCTCGACAAAGAGGCGATGTTCCCAAAAGACAACATTGCAGGAGATACGAAGATGATGAGAGACAGGATCATATCACTGATACCCCTTTTGAGTTTCGCCATAGCCAAGAAAACAACAAAACCTTGACCGAGGCTCAAGTTTGTTATGCTCATGTGGCTGAAGAAGAACGAAACAAGCAGAACCGAAGAAGCGAAGGTGGTGATAGTCTGGAGATGACCCAAAAAGGCGCTCATATGGAGTTTGATTTTGGATAACAGGATTCGGAATGCGATTAATAGTATGAACAGCATGAAGAGCAGCTTCGCCTAAAAAGGAGCAGGAACTTTGGCAGAAAGAAGGAAAGCACGAACAGTGTCAAGAATATGACTTAGTTTTCATTCGGCTCTACCATTTTGCTAAGAGGTACCTAGACAAGTTAGTTGATGAACAGTGTTATAGGAATGAAAAACAGCTTGGAAAGCATATTGAGTGTATTTAAGAGCATTATCAGATCGAAAAATTTTGATGCGTTTGGAAAACTAAGTTTCAACCATTTTTGCAAAATAAGAATATACTTCCAATAATTCAAAACGATGTTTCATATTAAAAATCCAGCTATAGCGAGAGTAATCATCAACAAAGACAACAAAATATCGAGACCCACCAATACTAGAGACAGAGGAAGGTCCCCAAACATCAAAATGAATAAGGTCAAAGATATTAGTGGATATTGATTCACTAGTATTGAAAGACAAAGTTGGTTGTTTTCCTAACTGACATGAAACACAATCAAAATTTTATATAGACATTGAACCTAACAAACCTCTAGAAGCCAATTGTTGTACTCGAGAGGAAGATGCATGACCAAGTCGAGCATACCAAAGTGCAAGGGAAGGAATTGAAGAAACTGTAGCAGCTGCAGCAACAGAAACAAGAGCAACAAGTGGAAGACGAAGGTTGTCCACGGGAAACATACGCCCAACTCTGAGACCGGTCCCAAGTTCTTGTCCCGTCCTTGGATCCTGCACAATGCACCCAAAATAATCAAAGATAATGCGATAACCTAACTCAGCTAATTATCCCACAGAAAATAAATTATAAGAAAGGTCAGGAACATTAAAGACTCCAGGAACCGAGAGGTTAGAGGTCGAAACTGAACCTATATTATGACTAGACATTGTGGAACCATTTTTTGTGCAAATATTAATAGGGTGCGGTGCAGGTTTAAGGTCAGAAAATAAGGACAAGTGAGGTGTCATGTGATTGCAACAAGCAGAATCCATAAGCCAAGAGGTAGGAGGCATACTAGATAAAGCTGAGAGAGAAAAGGAATAAGATGCATTACCAACCATACGAATGACATTGGCGATGATATTTATAAGGTCATCTTTGGAAATGGAGAAAGTGGATCCAGAATACTGAGACTGTGCAGAGACGGAAGCCATGGGTTGGACACTCTCAATGTTAGCAACTGTAGCAGCAGAAATGGAAACAGCTAATTTGTTGCGTTGATAGCAAGTCTCAATATTATGGCCAAAATGTTTGCAAAAATTGCAAAAACGTTTGTTGGATTGTCGGCGACAATTGTTGCAAAAGGAAGAAGACTTGTCCTTATTCTTCATTTAGAAGCAAAATATGCAAAAAAATGGACTGCAAAAATGAAATCAATGCAAAAAACTGGATAAGGAGCACATGGACTGCAAAAAGTCAACGCTGAAAAAAAGTCAACGGTCAAACCTCCAAAAGTCAAACGATGACGTCAGCGGCTGACACAAGCAAGTGACATCAGCGATGACGCAACTAGGGTTGACATGGTAGAATGACGTCAACAATGACATCAGCAGAAGGGTTGAAGAGCATGAAGGCGCGTGACCTGATGACGTGGCGCATGAGAGCGCGTGGAAAAACAACCCAGCTATGCAATGGTACGTGGAGGCGTGTGAGGGCGCGTGCGGTCTCTGATGGCTGCGAGGCTTCCACCAATGTGAAGATCGGGGCAAGATGATCTCAGTGATACCCGCAGAAATGAAATCGGAGCAATATTGAAGGCGGTGATGACACGTGTAGTGGTCTGTGCGGTGTAGGACTCCTCAACGACAATGGCTGTATGTCCGGAACCCAAAGACAACGACTAGAAGACGTCGGAGGTTCAACGGCAAGAGGCTACGACGATTGTTGTGATGGCAAAAGCGATGTTGAGAATGGAGTAACACCAATAAAGATAAGATTGCTAAAAATGTCAAAGCAGTGGCTCTGATACCACGTTAGAAATACTGAATTTAATAGTATTGTATTTCTCAATGAAAGAATATACATGAGTGCCTTTATATAGAAGGTATATGAGTGTAGTACAAGAATATGTGCTATACAAGTAATTTAGTTGAGTCTAAAGCTCACAACACTATACACATTAACAGCTAAAATTTGAAAAGACTAATGTGGATGCTCTAAGTATCTTCATAGCCATCATATATAATAAATTTCCCTTTTTTTTAGTATTCAAATAATTAGTTCCAAACCTGCGTAATGCACAAGATATATAATTATTCTATCATCCAATATAATGTGTCAAATTACTGATTCTCCCAAAGATTTTTGGGAGAATCGGTAATTTAATATGGCAAAAGGTTCTGGGTTTAATCTCTATTTTCTCTACTCTACCTCCCATTTAAAAATCTCATATATTGGGTTTCACATATTAAATAGAGTTTGAGGCTTTGAGCCCATGCATGAGTGGAAGTTTTAGAAATTTGTGGTTAAATGATGAAATTTATTATTTCTCAATAGTTTAAACTTTTGGAAGAATCAGTTATTTAACATAATATAAATGTTGTTATTTGAAATATTCGAAAATAATATATTAGGATTTTATTGGCTTTTATAAATTTTTATTCCAACAACGAATTTGATTTGTTTGTTTCTAGCCACAAACCATTCATGAAAAAATAGATGTTATTTTAGTTTATCGGATGAACTAGATGTTATTTCTTATTAAACTTTCCATAGCATCCAATGCCAGATATGGCAGAACTAGTTAGTTGCGAGAATGAGAATTTGTGTAATACGGGGTCATCATGAAATAACTAATACTAAATGATTTAAATTTTTCTTGTGACGGATACTTAATTTTGTAATAAAATAAGTAGTATTTTAATTTTGAATAATAAACTTAAATCTTTT
Organism: Quercus ilex subsp. ballota; assembly: GCA_032727855.1. Classification (NCBI taxonomy): domain Eukaryota; kingdom Viridiplantae; phylum Streptophyta; class Magnoliopsida; order Fagales; family Fagaceae; genus Quercus; species Quercus ilex. The sequence continues at coordinate 28,534,845 of CM064913.1, read as the reverse complement.
CAAATTCAAACAAAAGCTCTCCAACACCATAGAAAGATCACCCAATAAACATTCTCTCTCTCTCTCTCTCTCTCTCTCTCTCTCAACATATTTTTTGGTCCCATTTAGATTATGAGAAAAAGGAAGAAAATAAAAAGAAATTCAAGAGCTTTAAATTTGAAGAAAGACCCGGTTTTAACAAGTTTGATATGTTGAAGATCCACGTTCCAATTCTGATATGTATAATGTGATGGGTAGTTTTTTTAATAATAAATAGGTTGCCATATCACTTAAAAGTTAAAACATGTTTAGTCATTGCTCTATTAGACACAAACAATTAAATTAATAAAAGCTAACTGAGGGGCCAATTCGGGCATCAGTGAAGATAATTGACCTAACACCACTACTGAATAGGCAAAAGGCATTTGATAAGTTAAAAAATTCAACATCTAAATTCATATATATGTTCTACTAGCACAACAGTTACTAGGTTCGTAATTCCAATTTTTAACCTATTTCCAAACAACACGCATGCGAACTCAATCAAAGAAAGAGAGAGAGATATAACCTACAAATAACCACCTATAAATAAGCTGCATTTCTTACATTTGATTCCCTGTATCAAACAATCAATTAGAATTTTGTACCATTCAGTTCTGCGAAACCAATACTAGGATCCTTACCCTCCTTAATCTCCCTCCTTACTGCCTCTACTCTCTCAAGAACACCCTTAACTGCTATTTCAAATGCATCCTCAAGGTTCTCTAGTCTATACCTGGGATCTGCATAAACTATTCTTGGAATCAGCTTTATAACCTCTTCTCTCATGGCCAACACTTCTTTCTTCGGAACTCGAAGCAATGTCTCATTTATAAGAACCTTTTTTTCCTTCAAATCATTTAGTGGGATGAACAAGGAATACGTAGTATGGTTCTTTGGTAGATTCCACACATATTGTGCATAAGCAGAACCCTGATGAAAGAAAACCGGAATACACCCCGCCAAAATGGAATCAAAAATTGATCGTCTTGTTAACGAATCTCCAGGAGGTTGTAAGCAAAAAACTGAGCTCTGAAACGCCTTCATCACTTTTGAAGGGTCCTCACACTTATTTGCTCCATGAACACAATCAAGAAAGTTGCATGTGGATGAAGACCGACATTGATCAATAAGCTCACCCCGAATGGAAACTGTTGAATTAGGTCGTGGGGCACCTGCAAAAGTGAACAAGAACCGCCTTTTTGTTCTTCTCATCTTTCTTTGCCACTGTCTTACCTGAACACCCTTGGATGGGTGGAAGGACGTAGGATATGGTATTCCAAAGTCATTGTTCCACGAGCTTGCTTCGATTGATAGCAATGTCATGTTGTTTGATTCAGGCAAGAGCATAAGCTTTGAACCCCAATCAGAATCATCATCTGTTTGTCTCCCAAAATCCCAACCAATCCTCCCTCCAACTAAGAAGTGATCTCTACCCCACATTCTTTTCCATTCGGGTTTTTGTGCAAGCCATTTGACCAGACTAAAAGAAGCACTGTCTCTCATTGTGATGTTAAAACCCCAAAGATATCGACCCACATCAAAGCCAGGATAAAATGGTACATATATTGCTGAAGCCAACAATGAATCATTGGTTAAGCACTTGTACTGCTTCATCCTGTTGTGGAATATGAGCTCTAACGTAAATTGGTTTGTTGCAAACCAGCCCTTTCTCAATAAAACCCTTTCCGAATTCTCAATCCTAGGACCAAGCCCCATGTTTGATATATACTGGCACATATCTAACCATTTGATAAGAGAATGGCAATCCTTGAGCAAGTCCTCGTTGAACTGCCTAGGAATATCATGCATATAAATATATCGACCAAAGCACGAATCTAAACTTGGACTAATATGTTCAACTGGCTCTTTTTTTTCTTGTGTCACATTCGCCTGTCTACCAGAATTCGTATTCTTGGTCAATTCACTAGTAGAATTATGATAAGTGGTTGATGAAGCTGTTGTTCCGTGGCTGGAATTTACAGTGCAATCAATAGTTTTATTGTTACGATCTTGGATTACATTCACAAAGTTGTTGACCGAAATTGTGACCACATTATTTTGATCCCAGCCCGTTAAAGCCGAATGATCAAAAAAGAGCAGTATCAAGCTTAAGAGAAAAGAGATGAGTGAGACAAACCAGAGTTGATATTGGCACTTTCCCACGAAGAATTTCTCCATGTCCCCCCAATAGTCTCAAACACAAAACGCTTTAATCTATGAGAGAGAGATATACTTCTATCTGGAGGAGTTTGTGTTAATTCTAATGGCTAATACTAGGTTAAACAAGCAAATATATATATATATATATATATAAAAGGTAATAAGCTTACGTTCATTGACAAGATTTTCTGACAGTACATTCCTAGCTAATTATCTTCATAGCAAATCATGTGTAATATATTTCCTTTTTTTCCTTCAGTTTTCAAATAATTCGACGTGGCCCCACCTCATGGGATGAAGTATGAGCTCATGAATATAAACCAATGGATTATGATTAAAAAACAACAATCGCTGAGCTGTTTTAAACCGATGGCTGTGTATGAAAGTTCTTGAAACTTGCTTGAAGGAAGCCATCATGATGCTTCGTGTGCATATACAGGTATGGTATATGATTTTCCATTTATAAAGCGAAGCTGAAGCTATTAAATGGGCTCTAACTTTGGCAGCTAACTTGGAGTTTGAGGCGATTATCATTGAATCAGACTCTCAAGTTTGCTCCAATCTCCTTTCTGATTTAGAAGTTGCCCCCCCTTGGAGAATCAAATCCATTTGTGATGACTCTCGAGTTCTCTTGACATCTTCTTCTAAGGTTTCTGTCAGATGGGTGCCCAGGGTGTGCAATGTGGCTCCCCACTCTCTAGCAAAGTGGTCTATAGCTTGTAAATTTTTTGGTTCTTTTGATGTTGGTAACAGCCCCCTTGCTTTTGTTTCTGTTATTCAGGGTGAGGCTGGGCTGCCTCTGTAATTTGTTTTCTTTTAATAAGATTTCTGGTTCATCAAAAAAATAAGACTCATTCATGTTTCTATGCTATAAATTATAATTCTGTTTATATCTAAATTATTGTCTATTAAAAATGGAAAACCAGATGATTTACTTAGGAAATTAAAAAAAAAATTTTATTTAAAGCAGATACTCAATATTTCAAAGAGAACAGACTTAGTTCACTACACCCCCCAGTGGTGACTCCAGGAATATTTCCTAGGGTGTTCCTAAATTTTTTTTTTTTTTTTTTTATAGTTGAAAGATCCAAAGGCCAAAGCCATCATCAAGTAGATGAATCTTGGGTACGTGGTTTTTTTATCAAATATTTGTCCATAATTTTAGCAAAACAATAAACTATAAGTTGATTTGAAATATTAATAAAATTATTAATTATTATTGTTTATTTGTTTCATTAATTTGTTTGTCTTTTATAAACTATAATTTGTTATATTTTTAATTAATTATAAAATGATTAATTATTATTTAGCCTAACATAATTTAATTTGTTTATTTTTTATAATATATTGATTAATTAAATTATTAATTATTGTTTATTAGTTGCTTCCCTTAATTAATTATTGATTAATTAAATTATTATTTATTAGTGGCACCATGTGCATTTACTTCCCCCAATTCAAATTCCTCACTTGGCCCCATGTGATGTACCCATCCACCCCCACCCCACTCATCAGACAATGAGACAAACCCCATCACAAGAGCTAGCTACCAATCAGAAAATTTCACAATCACAAATCACAATAAAGCAATTAATTGTATCTCACCAAGTCTCACCAACACCAACACCAACGGATAAAGCCAAAAAGGAAAAGTCAAGAACAGGGCTAAAATATTAATAAAGTTAAAGCTAAACTGAGCCAATCACAGTTATCCAAAAAAATCAGATAAATTATTAAAATTAACTGTTAAAGTCTTAAAAGAATAAAGAGAGAGCCTCATTCATTTCATTTCAGATTTCACTTCATTTTAATTTTTCAGATAAAAGAGAGAGACTGAGAGAGTTAGAGAGAAGAAAGCACTTTCATTTTAATTTTTCAGATAAAGAGAGAGAGGCTGAGAGAGTCAGAGAGAAGAAAAAAAAAAAAAAAAAGAGAGAAGTTATGAAATACCTTGGGGAGCACCGGAGCAAGCCGAACGACGGGTAGGGGTGTCCAACAGACCCGGAGACCCGCTCAACCCGCCCGTGTCCGACCCGCCGCCACCCGATCCGACGACTCCGGCAGTCGGACGTGGGTTTCGAACTCGCCAACCTGACCCCACGCGGGTCGGTTGTCGGTTTTTCCTTTCGAAACCCGTGACACCCGACCCGAACCGAGGCCTTTCTCTTTCCGACGAGTTATTACAAATTTTCCGACCATTTTCGGTGAAATCAGGTCCAGATCCTTCGAGATCCGGCAAGATATCGCCGTTATCCAACGAAATCTGGGCCAGATCTCGACGGATCCGGCCAGATCGAGGCTAGATCTCGACGGATCTGGCCAGATTTAGGCCTGATATCGCCGGATTCGGCCAGATTTCGGCCTGATCTCGCCGGAGCAGGCTAGATTTCGGCCCCAGTGATAAAAACCGAGACCGACCCGAATCAACCCGAAACCGACAAGACCGTAACCGAAAAATCCGACCAGATCTCCAGGTCGGTTTCGGGTCAATTTTTTATCCCCCGCCTCATTCAGGTCGAGTCCGGGTTGGGCACAAACCCGACCCAGCCCGACCAGTGGACGCCCCTAACGACGGCTGACGGAGCAAGCGATGAGCGATGGAGCAAGCAACGTGACCGATCGTCGATCTCTGATCCAATCCAGTGAGCAATCTCCGATGCTCGAATCCCGATGCGATGTGCTCTGGACTGGAGCTCGAGTTGTGTTGGCTGACCGATCTCCGATGCGGCGATGCCTAATCCATCTGTTGGCTTGTGTTGCAGTGTTGGCTGCGTTGCTCTGTTGACGTTTTTGTCTCTAGGTTTGCTTTAGTGATATCTGATTAGTGATTTGAGGTTTCTGATTTAGTGATTTGCAGCGTATATTAGGTTTTGGTTTTTTTTTTTTTTTTTGAAAATCTGTGGGTTTGCTTTACTGTTTACCATCTGTTGGGTTGTTTTTTTGTTTAGATTGGGTTTGTTTTACGTTTAGGATTGATGTTGGGCTTTTTTGTGGGCTTGCTCTATAACAAAAAAAAAAAAATTTCAAATTTTAGTTCAAAATTTTTTTGGGCTTTTTTTTTTTTTTTTTTTTTTTGCTTGAAAGTAGAACAAATAATTTTTTTTTTTTTTTTAATTTGAGAGTGTTCCTCATTTTCTTGAGGGTTTTCCTCATTTTTTTTTTTAAGGATAAACAAATAAAAAAATTTTAATTATTATATATAATTTTTTTTTTTTCCAAGTCAGGGTGTTCCTGGGAACACCCTGACTCTAACGTGGCGTCACCACTGCCCCCCCCCCCCTCCAAAAAAAAAAAAACCAAAACCAAAACTAAAACCCAGTGATCAAGTAATAATAACATCAGAAATAATATAATATAGTTTATAATTCATATTTATGAATGATATAAATAATAGAACAACAATTTACCTACATCCACAGAGTTGCAATGATTCATTATTTCCAGTGAACAATACAAGATACAATTATACAGTATTTCTCTCTCAAGTCTCAACAACATGACAAACCATATTCTGAAAACAACAGTATTTACATCCTATACAGAGGATCCAAAATGGTATTTATATTGACCCAAGACTCTGATCCATGAATTAAGTCTCAGAAAATCTCTCATTAAAACAATAATACTTTATATCGAGTTAGGTCATAATTTGGACCAAACACAAACTAGCCTCCACATAACTCAACAAAAGAAAGAGCTAAGGCTAAAATTAATAAGGTTTATAATATATTTAGGCCTCTTAATTAGACCATTATACATAATAAAGTCATATTTTAATCATATTTAATCTAAATAATGAAACATTTATATGTCATCTAATGAGACCAACGATTTGGGACTCCGATGACTTCAAGAATCTTTTTAAAAGGTAAAATGAGTAGAAAATAAAAAATACGTGAGAAATAATTTACCGAAAAGGGAAAAATAAGAAATTTACGTACGTACAGTGGGCAGTACTCAAGATTGAAAGTCTTGCACCAATGTAAAATTAACGATACGTAGTTGATTTTCACATCGCTTGTGCTAATTTAAAAGTGATTTGTGCGTGGTTATGGTGGGTATACCAGTTCTAAGGTATTTGTTGGCATATCTATTATCAATTAAATTAAATGCAGAATAAAATACTACACATTTCTTAATTAATACAGCGTGTAAATGGGCATGGGTTATCTATCCATTTATGGAGTGGGCAAAGTGATTGACACTCCCAACGTCGATTTTTTTTGCAAGAAACAGGTAAATATATATATATATAAATAAGAGAGGTCGGGGTTCTTTGGTTTTGGGCCTTGTGCAATACAAGACTAATTAAGTTTAGTTGAATTAGGATAATCATATATATATATATATATATATATATAGTTAGGCTAGGCACATGTTTGATGTGACGCTTACTTAACCCAAAAATTATACCTTCAATGACACACCATTGACAGCAATGTGCCATTCATCGTGACTCCAAAGCATGCCAAACTTCACACCTTACTTGCACTTCACGTGCCTCTCTAAGCTAATAAACTAACATAACATAACATAACATAACATCAATCTCCTATATCAAACATAGCCAAAAATTATATCTAATCCTCAACTTCCATCATCAATGAAAAAGCCTATGTCCTTCAATGGATTATCTCAAATCCAACAATCACAACCTGCCACCAACTCATTAACCTTAGAATCCCTTGAATCCTCGGTGCATAATCTCATGAAAAGCTGGTACAGAAGGCAAAGATGGCAGCTCATCTTTAACTCCACACAGCAAGACCAAGACCTGAATAGAGCACCATGGAGAACCCAGTTGGCCAAATTTCTAGAATCCACCTCAGTTCGTATTATTGCCATTCTACTGCTTCTTCTGGACCTTATCTTCACTATCCTTGAACTTTCTTCCTCTCTACTTTCATGTCCTCCAAACACGAACAAGCAGATACAGAAAGTTTGGTACCATTGGGTAGGGATTGCCATCTTGAGCATGCTTTCAGCGAGGATAGTTGCTTTAGCCGTGGGATTAGGCAGATCATTCTTTAGGCGACCGGGTTATGTAGTTGACAGTGTAGTTCTTATGGTGGCATTGGTTTTGGAAGCTTTCTTGGAGGGAAGGGGAGGCGGGTTGCTTGTTGTAGTGAGTCTGTGGCGTGTTGTCAGGGTTGTAGAGAGTGCCTTCGAGCTAAGCGACGAGGCCATTGAAGCACAGATTAAAGTGATAGTATCCCAGTTTGAAGCGGTGCGAGAAGAGAATAGGAGAGTCTCGGAGACCATTGCTGAGAAGGATAAGATGATAGAGAAGCTCAGGGAAGAAGTGGATCAATGTACAAACGTAGACATGCTTGAGATGGTTCCAGCTGCCTCCTTAACTTATTAGCACTACTTTAGCACATTCTAGGGTAAGAGTCAGAGATCATCTCTAACTATATATATGTATATGTTGTGTGCATGGCTGTATATATGCACTATATATGCATATGGGTACTTAATTAAGACAGCATTGTAATTTTCTTTTTTTAAAGTAAAGAGTAATACTTATTAGAAGATTATTGTACATTAATTGCAAGTTTTTTGGGGTTTTTTTTTTTTTTTTAGCAATATGGTCACTTGGAATAATTAATAATAAGTTAAATTGCAAATTATACCTCTAAAAATTTGCGGTGTTTGAATTTTATACTTTAAAATTTTAGAATTTAAATTTTATATCCTGAAGTTTTATTTTGATTGCATTAGCCGCTCTTTTATCCATACTTTCCATTAAATGTCACGTAAGTTTGCCACGTGTGTTTAATTTATCCAATAAAATAATGTCATGTCATTTTTATTATGTCGTGTCCTTTTTAATTATCTAAATTTTTGCAGGCTACAAAAATGATGTTGCATCATTTTATTAGACAAACTAAACCAGCATGGTAAACTTATGTGGTACTTAATAGAAAATATGGATGAAGTGGCTACTGATACAAATGGAGTAGAATTTTATGGAGTAAAATCAGAATTTTAAAATTTTAGGGTATAAAATCTAAATACTACCACACTTTAGGGACTAGCTAGTTTGCATTTTAGCCTTAACAACGTTATGGTCTCAAAATTTTTGAGATCAACCATGGATTTTCAATAGACTAAAGAGATGCCCCAGCTTGTATTGAATTACTTCTTTTTTTCTAAATTAAATGAAACATTTAAAAATGATACGATTATTAATCTGCACTCTCTTTAGATTTTTTTTTTTTTTTTTTTTTTTTTTGGGTACAATTCTTACATATATACCATGTTGACTAATATGGCAAAGTCTTGTAAGCCTGAGCCATAGTTTTGTGTCTTCTATACTGACTCCACAGGAGTGCAGATTGAAACTCCACCCAGACACATGTTCCCAACCAGTTTGTATATATCTACTTTCAGCCCTTTCATCATTTTTGTCAATCTTCATGACTCCACCATTTTATAAAAAGGTATAGCCAAAATCATCTAATACTAAAAATAAAATTTATAATTTAAAAAAATAAAAATAAAACACTAATTTCTTCCTAAGATCTGAAACAAGTCTGACACCTCCAAACTCTCCTAACTTCATCAAACATTCTAATCTTCGTAGTATCAACCACAATTCTATCTTTGGGCACGCACGCTAGGAGAAGCACGCAGAATTTAATTGTCAACACTAGATTTCACCGCATCCCAGTCCGACTTGAGTTTTGGAGACAAATAATTTTGGAAAATTACATTTTACCACCCTAAACTATGCATCAGATTATACCTTGCACCCTAAACTATTTGAATGCACACTTTGCACCCTAAACTATCACACTTTGCACCTCCAATGTTACTTTTGCTGTTATGTTTAACGAAATCCTACTGCACATGACAAGCACATGTATTTTTCTTAGGTGGAACAAACTTAAAAGACTAAAACACTCTTATTCAAAATCAATTAAAACAAAAGCCAATTTTTTCTTCACATCTCTCTCCATGTCTCATGTGCATGCTAGCCTCTTCCCAATTAGGGATTTAAGGTTTATAAGAATGTGAATTTTTTTCAGGATGATGAACATGAGCCACATTTCAACACAAAAAGCCAAGCAAGTCCCACACATATTGATCAGGATAATTTTTGATAATTTTTTCAGGATGATGAACATAAGCCACATTTCACATCTTTCTCCCTGTCTCATGTGAATTTTTGATTGCCGAACCTCCCTTACGATCCCAAAGGAATGACCAACCCCATGGGCCGACAGATCAGGCTGGCGATCCAGTCCCTAACCCGATGACCCATCACCCTAGGGTTTTTTATGAGACTTGCATGGGGTCCACTCATACATCCTTATATGGAAATTATTTGCGCATCACAACCAAAGACCCTACCACGCAATCAGATCTCCTATATGTGGAAAGGTGATCCCAAATATCTTGGGATCCTTCTCTCTACAAGGAAATACCCCTGTATCAAGGGATTCGGGTCAGCTCTCCACCACTATATAAACAACAAACCATAACCCATTTGAGGTACATGAATTCTCCCTAGCTCTTGCACTCTTGAGTTCTTGGAGATTCTTCTATCATTGACTTAACCTTCAGAGGGTCTTTGGCCGGCACCCCACCGGTGCTCTCTGATTGGTTCTTCTCTTTTATTCTTCAGGTACACCCATTGGCACGTGTGTGGACGATCAACTTACTGAAGATTTTTGTGCATCATCAAGTGGCGCCGTTTATGGGAACGAGTGATAAGCCATATCGCCATTTCAAAGACAAAGAGTTGTATGGTCCTAACATGATCAATGGCCACCACCAACCAAGAGACCGGAAACCTACCCAACGCATTAGAGAGGCATGTGCAAACCCTCACCACAACAGTTGAATGGCTCACTCAGCGGAACCACGAATTGGAACGACAGTTGAAGCAACGGAATGATCAAGAGCCGAACGATCAAAATGACGGACAGGAAAGGGACGAATGTGACAACAATCGTCCCCCGACGAACAATCACCAAGAAAGGGATGACCAAAAGGAAAGCAATGTCGTCAGTAGACAAGACCAGCAGGATACTAATCGTCCCTCTGAGCTAGAAGTCGGCGTGTTGCGCATAACACAAAAGATGCAGATGATGAAAGAGAAGATGGATATGATGATGAATGCCTTGAAGGGTCGAGTGTCCACTAGCTCAAACGAACTAGTCCATCATATGGATTCTCCCTTCACTGCACCGGTCACATCTTTCCCCCTTCCAGCCAAGTTCAGAATGCCACAAGTGGAAGCATAAGATGGGTCGAAGGACCCCCTTGACCACCTGGAGTCATTCAAAATCCTCATGCACCTACAAGGGGTCCCAGACGAGATCATGTGTAGAGCCTTCTCCACCACACTCAAAGGGACAACCCGAGTACGGTTCAGCAAGATAGCCCCTAATTCTGTCTCAAACTTCAAGGAATTAAGTGGGCTCTTTTTTACACATTTCAGTGGGGGTCAGCGATACGAGAGGTCCTCAGCAAGCCTCTTGAAAGTCAAACAGTAGGACGACGAGAGCCTAAGGTTGTATGTCACTTGGTTCAATAAGAAGGCACTACTGATCGATGAAGCCGACGATAAAGTCCTAGTCACAGCCTTTACCAATGGACTCCAATTCGAAAAGTTCTTATTCTTTGTTTACAAGAACGATCCAAAGACCATGGCTAACATGCTATAACGAGCCACAAAGTACATGAATGCCGAGGATGTCGTGACCACCAAAGGGGGCAGGCCTAAGAAGCGAGAAAAGCATGACAATCCCCATCTAAAAAGGGGAAGAAAGGCAACTCGAATGAGCGATAAGAGGGATGAACGAAGGTCAAGGCCCCCACCAGGACGAATAACCAATTTTACTCCGCTTAACGTTCCACTCGATCAAGTCTTGATGCAAATTAAAGACGACCGGCCTTAACGTAACCTAATAAGCTAAAGGGTAACCCAAACAAAAGGCCAAGGAATAAGTACTATCACTTCCAACACGACCATGGGCACGACACCTTTGATTGCTATGACCTAAAGCAACAGATAGAAGCCCTTATTAGACAAGGAAAATTGCAATGATTCGTAGGGTAAGAAAGAGCAGGAGAAAACCCACCAAAAGACCAAGAACCAAACCGACAAGTTGAAGAACGACCCAGGGCCCCACTTGGAGAGATAAAAGTGATCATCAAGGGAGCATGATGGTCAAGTCCTCAAGGAAGGCAAGGAAGACCTACCTACAATGGTGCAAAATGTCCAGCTCACCAGTCGTCCGCCTAAGCTTACTCAGATGGATGACCCGGTGATCAGCTTCACTGAGGAGGATGCTCAACGAGTCCATCACCCCCATGACAATGCCTTGGTAATCAATCTGACCATAGCAAACTTCAATACCCGCCGAGTCCTGGTGGATAATGGAAGCTCAGCTAACATCCTCTACTATCCAACCTTCCAACAAATGAGGATTGGTAAAGAACGACTCATGCCATCAAACGTCCCTCTAGTAGGCTTCAGCAGAATGAAAGTCATGCCCGTCGGATCCATCATGCTACCTGTCACCATCGACACCTATCCTCAACAAATCACCAAGGATGTCACCTTCTTGGTAGTGGATTGCTCGTCAGCCTACAATGCCATCATCGGGCGACCGATGCTCAACGCATGGAAAGTAGTCACATCCACATATCACCTACTACTAAAGTTCCCTACGAAGTATAGGATAGGAGAGGCTCGCGGAGATCAAATGGCAGCTTAGGAATGCTATGTAGCCATGCTAGAGATGGACGAACAAATGGCCACCATGAACATTGAGAAGCAACAAGTGAATGTAGAAACAACAAGTGAATGTAGAACCAACGAAGGGGTTAGAAACCATCTCCCTGGACGATGAACACACAGATCAGATCACTCACATCAGCATGCAAGCCAGCCCTTCGGTTCGAAATAGGCTAATCCTTTTCCTAAGGGACAACTTGGACATCTTTGCCTGGAGCCATAAGGACATGCTCGAGATCGATCCAAATATCATGATCCATCAACTCAATATCTCCCTATCCTTTCCACCCGTCAGACAAAGAAAGAGGATCTTCGCACAAGAAAGGGACAAGACCATAGCCGAAGAAGTACATAAGCTATTGGACACAGGCTTCATTAGAGAGGCTTACTACCCCGAATGGTTAGCCAACGTAGTAATGGTTAAGAAAGCAAATGGGAAGTGAAGGATGTGTGTGGACTTCATCGACATAAATAAAGCCTGTCCAAAGGATAGCTACCCCCTCCCACGGATTGACCTCCTTGTAGACTCGATGGCTGGACACCAATTGTTGAGTTTCATGGATGCTCTCTCTAGTTACAACTAGATCAAACTTGAGGAGTCTAACCAAGAGAATACGTCGTTTGTCACAAGCCAATGCCTTTTTGGCTATAAGGTTATGCCATTCGGATTGAAGAATGCAGGGGTAACATACCAAAGGCTCGTAAACAAGATGTTCATCCGACAGATCGGACAGAATATTGAGTTATACGTGGATGACATGTTAGTGAATAGCAAAGAAGAGAATCACCACCTGAATGATCTTAAGGAGACATTCGAAACTCTTCGCCTCTACAAAATGAAGCTCAATCCCAGCAAATGTGTATTCAAGGTATCATCGGGAAAGTTCCTTGACTTCATGGTATTCCAATGGGGTGTCAAAGCTAACCCCGATAAGATCCAAGAAATCCTAGAGATGAGCCCCCCGAATAACATCAAAGAGGTAAAAAGCCTAAACAGAAGAGTCGTGGCACTCAACAGATTCGTCTCGTGAGCAACGAACAAAGGCTTGCCATTCTTCAAAATCCTGAAGAAAGCTTTTGAATGGACCGACGAATATCAAAGGGCATTCGAAGAATTCAAGGCATACCTGGCATCCCCACCGCTCCTAAGTCCATCATAACCCGATGAAGAGCCTTTCCTACACTTGGTCGTATCCCCCACAACCGTTAGTTCATCTCTGATCCAAGAGGAAAACCACGTGCAATTGCACGTATACTACATCAGCCGAGCACTAAGGGGAGCAGAAGAGAGATATCCCCCATGGAAAAGCTAGACTTCGCTTTCATCACAGCAACCCACAAGCTTAGGCCATACTTCCAAGCACACACCATAGTGTTTCAAACGGACAAACCCCTCCAAAAAACAATGGATAATCTGGAGGCCGCTAGACAATTGGTCTTGTGGGAAATAAAGCTGAGCGAGTTCGACGTATAGTACTGCCCGAAGACCGCAATCAAAGCCCAAGCCTTAACTGCCTTCATTACAGAATTTACAATGGGCGAAACCAACAATTAGGGGGCAACCCCTTGGAAGGTTCAAACAAATGGGTCGTCCAACAAACGTGCTGGAGGGATTGGGGTGGTCCTTCAATCCTCGGATGGGGACATTATCGAATGTGCAATCTGACTCCAATTCTCGATGACTAACACTAAAGCCGAATACGAAGCCATTCTCACAGGGCTCGATTTGGCCAAAGCAACTGGGGCTTCATCACTCATCCTTCATAGTGACTCCTAGGTTGTTGTCAGACATATCAACGGGGATTACAAAGCCAAGAAACGGATGAGTCAAGCATTTGCAGTAGAATTCATACAAGTCCCAAGGGAAGAAAATGAGCATGCCGATCGATTGGCCAAAGCCCATCTGTAGAACACATGATGGTCAGTCAACAAGTCCTATCCTTCATTCAACAATCCCCTGCCATTGAGGAATTGGAGATACAGATGATACCAAAGGGTGTTGACTAGACGACTTCAACCATCTCCTACCTTAAGAATGGGACACTTCCTAAAGACCATGACAAAGCTCGACGACTGAAGGTCCGAGCAGCACGCTTTGTGTTGATAGCAAATGTGTTATACAAGAAAGGCTTCTCCCGACCATACCTAAGATGTTTAATCCCCGATGAGGTAGACTACGTCATGAGACAAGTCCGTGAAGAGGTGTGTGGAAACCACTCAAGGGCGTGATCATTGGTCCATAAGCTCATACAAGCAGGGTACTACTGGCTTACAATGCAGAAGGATGCCCAATCCTACATGAAGGCATGTGACAAGTGTCAATGCTTCAGCAATGTCGTCAAGCAATCATCAAAACCACTCACCCCGATGAACACCCCATAGCCTTTTGCTTAATAGGGATTAGACATTATAGGACCCTTTTTGATGGCAAAGCGACAACTCAAGTTCCTTGTTGTTGGGATCGACTACTTCACCAAATGGGTAGAAGCAGAACCACTAGCAACCATCACGGAGTAAAATGTCTGTAGCTTCGTCTGGAAGAGCATCATTTGCCAATTCGAGATTCCTAAGGTCCTCGTCTCTAATAATGGCAAACAGTTTGATAACAATGTGTTCAAAGACTTTTGCAAGCAATTAGGAATCAAAAACTATTACTCTTCACCCGCCCACCCACAAGCCAATGGGTAAGTTGAGGTTACAAACCGATTCTTGCTCAAATTAATCAAGACTCAGCTTGAAAAGTCAAAGGGGATATGGCCAGTTGAACTACCAAGCACCCTATGGGCATATAAGACAACCGCTCGGACACCCACAAGAGAAACACCAGCTCTTCCAGCATTCAGGAGTGAGGTTGTCATCCCAGCGAAAGTGGGAATAGAAAGCTACAGGATAGCCCACAATGACAAAGGGAAGAACGAAGAAGGGATCCGTCTGCATTTAGATCTGCTGGATAAGGTGAGGGCTACTATTGAACAACAAATGACCCGATACCAAGAAACGCCAAGGTGAAGCCTTAATACTTCAATATCAAGGACCTTGTCTTGAGGAAAGTGACCACGGCCACCAAAGATCCCACGCAAGGGAAGTTAGGACCCAACTGGGAAAGTCCATACAGAATCATTGATTGCAATAGGAAGGGCACCTATTGCTTGGAAATGCTCGATAGGCAAAGGCTGCACCATCCTTGGAATGCTGAGCACCTCAAAAGATACTATCAGTAGTGCATCAGCAGCAGCTTGTGATATCGCTTATGTTATCGCTTTTCTTTAAATTTTTGTTTAAGTAGTTGACAGACCGGTTTTTTGGCTGATCAAACAGCATTTTAACGAAATTGAACAAACTGCATGAATTGAAGAACTTTAAAACTTAGATAATTCAATTGAACAAAAAAAAAGTTAAAAAATTGAAATAAATTTCAATCAAACTTAAAAAGTGTACTTTACATTTTAGTCAAAAATATGTAAGACCTTGACAATCATTATCCAATAAACTAAGGACCCTCATCTTGTCACATTAATGTTGTTGGGCATCAAAAATCGAAATGTAACTTCCACTAGAGTTTTCAATCTCAAGACAACGATAACTCTTGTAGTTTGGTGGCAGGGTGAATCAGAATGTTACCGTGGGTAATACAATACAATCTTGTTTTAGTTTTTACTAAATCTAACAATTGGGTTCAATATATTCAGGGGATCCTAGTCTCCCTACATTTTTAATTCAAGTTTTTCTTTGCATTTCCTAAGAATTTGAATCCCCTTCCCTCACTTTAATAATAATAATAATAATAATAAAAAGATGAGATCTAATTGAAGTTTTTGGCAAGAGAGGTGCAACTTGCAAGTGCTGGGTTGGTTCTAGTTTTTGTTCTGAATAATAATTAGTTAAAGCTTAAAATAAAAATCTAACTCTAAATCAAGAACCAGCCGGGGTGAAGATACATCGTAAACTAATAAGTATACAAATACCAATGCTATTGGTTAATTTTCTTTCTACACAACTTCGTTCAAACAATATTTTAGAAAAAGTTTTTTTTTTTTTTAATTCGAGAATCAGAAAAGGTACATTTGGGGAAAAAAAAAATGGACATAGTATTTTTATAATAAAAAAACATATTATTCTTTAATAATACTGTATAATACACTATCTTGATGCACTGCCTAGTCTGCCTTTATGTAAATTTGGACAAAGTAGTGAGATCATTCCTGTGCCCTGTTTTTTTGGATCACAATCAATAGATTTATATTCTTTAAAAAAAAAAAAAAAAAAAAAGGCAAATAGTATTATAATTCTAGTGCTTCATTTCACTTTCAGTGGTGTTATGATTATGAAGTCATCCATCCATAAATTTTGTTGCAGAAAGAAGGGAGATAAATTTGCCGTGTCTCTTTAACTATCGACTCAGCGTCTTGGAAAGGAAAAAAGCGAACCAAAAAAAAAAAAGAAACAAATTAAAGAACTCTCAAATAAAGTCAAGTGCCTCTCTCCTGCTTACTCTCTTGCTAGTTTTTCTCTCTCTCACACACGCACACACACAAATACTTTGGTTATTTCTCAATTTTCACCTATAAATCATCATCTTCTTCGTCACACATACCCTTTCATTTCTCTCACCACCTCTGTTCATCTCCACACCTATTCTTCTCCAATCTTTCTTTCTCCAATTCACACCTCTCTCTCTCTCTCTCTCTCCCTCTCAAACTTTCTACCCCCATTGGATCATTCCACAACTCACAAACCATTACATTTTCTTTTCTTTTCCACACCTTTGGGTTCTCTACCTTTCCTCCACCCGCTTTCTAATCTCTGATTCTGTTTCTCTGGATTACCAGGGCCTGAGATTGCTGTTCATAGTTTTGTAATTTCATGGAGCTTTTGGTCGACCCATTCTTGTTTCCTCAGTTTCTTATTGTTAAATAATCCGAACTGGGTTGATTTCTTTTTTCTTAATTGTTTTCATCATTCACTGATTGAAACGCTTGGTAGCTAGCTGTTCCTACAATATGCTGTCTCAGCAGCAAAACCCACCTGAGGTTTCGCTTTCTCTGCAGCAACAAATGAATCCCAACCACGATTGCATCCAAACAGATATCAAGTCCTTCTCCATAAGGTGATTTCGTTTTAATTATATTGGGTCTCTCTTTTGGGAGTTTTCTAATCTTTCTGAATATATTTCTTTTCAGCATTTTATGTACCGGTATTGCATGGTGTTTTATGTTGCACTTGACCACATGCACTACATTTTACTTAAAACTCAATGTTCTCTCTTCTTTGACATTATCAAGTTTGTTTTGGTCATAGGAATAACATATTTGTTTACAAACTGCTTCACGTGGGATATTTTGTATGAAATGAATCACTTTATAACCGTAATTTGTTTACATGTTCTACTTCATTTATTGATCAACTAAAGGCATGTGTTTACTCCTTTCATGGGCAAATTGCTTTTGCTTTAGATGCATGTTCTTTATAATTCTGATATGGGAACCTTCTCCTTTACTAATTTTTAAGGTTTCAGTTCCTTATCTTCTCTTTCGTTACTTCTTGATGTCACCCCAACATTATCATTTTATGTTAAATGAGATGTATAAAATTCTTGGTTCAAGAATGGACTGCCATGTTACTGATAACCATCTCAATTACAGAAAGTATGCTCTTGCTTCTCGTCAAAAAGATATCTTTTGTAGTTGGCCATTTCCAGAGAAATACTTGAAAATCTGTTTCAAGCATGGTATCAGCAATGTGTTGCCGCCCCTTGAACCCAGTGATTCAGTTATTCAGTCACTCAGAAGAGATGTTATGTTTAAGTCTTCCAAACAAGATAACAACAAGGCTGATTCCATTGACAATAAAGCACCAGATTTTGTTGAGCAGGAGAAGCTTATTAAAGATGAGTGTGATTCATACTCTAATGAAGCTATATCAAAAGTTTCCAGTCAGGAATGCCCTTTATTTCCAACTAGCAATAGTGATAAGCTCGAAGAAAACAATTCCGATATTGCTTCTGATTTCTTGGTTCCTAGATTTAAACCTTCAACTACAATGCATAGTTTGCACCCCCATGATGATCAGAATGGTAAATTACAGATTTCCTCCAAGAGAATGAGGCATAAGCGAAAAAGACATAAGGGGAAGCACAAGAAGCGGTCAATGGTGGATATTTTAGCTGTAGCGAAGCATTGTTCTTCGGAGGAACTCTATAGAATTAACCGAATATTGGGCTGTGCTTCAGAAAAAGCTCCTAAGCATGGGGGTGAAGGAAATGGAGGAATGGCCAATATTGAGAATAATTGTGAATCTGAATTAACAGATGACTGCTTGGACAAGAAGGTTCAAAAAGATGATTGTGCAGCAAAAAAAATAAATATGTTGAGCAAAAAACGATGGTTAGTAAAGTTCAAGTTCAGCGGAAGCAAATCCAATTCATGAACATATTTTTTTTCCACAGTATATATCAAGGTATAGCTTTTGATTCGATATGTTTTCTACTTTATTTGGTGGTATATTGACTCAAGTTTTACAAATTTTTAAAGTAAAATTTTGGATATAATTGCAAATGCTCTATATTATTTAGCATGAAAACTCTCTGCAATAGCTAAGTTTAAAATTTTAAATTTTGAACATCTTCATAACTACAATCTTTAATCATACTTGTCATTAATTAGTTTAGATTCAATATTTTACTTGTAAAAATACATCAATCAAAATCCTGGTTGTAACTCCTTGTTTATAATTCTTGGATTTCTGAGTAAGTTATCAGAGTTAAAACCTGAAATCTCCCAAAGCAGCTACATACTGCATTACTCTTCAAATCTTAATGTACTTCTGTCTTATTATTATTTTTTTATTGCAAAATACTGTTCCTTTTGGGATCACAGTCCAAAATAAAATCTCTTTCCCCAGTATCCTATGACCTGTGTGACATAATTGGTTTCTTTATTTTTCTGATTAAATGGTGTCATCTAAATCTTATTTCTATTATCAGAAACACCTATGGTCCATCCGTCCATGAACAGAAGAAGTGTTCGTATATCCTTTTGACAATTTCGACAAATTTGGGATACAAAGTTTTTTTATTTGCAGGAGCTATAATGTGTGCCAATTGCCTGTCATGTGCTTATCATCACAACAGGATCAATTTATGCATTTATACAAACACACACTTCCACCAATGTATCATAAATACACATTCAGTTTGATGGGGAAAAAAGAACTAGAATAGAAAAGAAGAAGAATTTACAAATCATGTATAAGATTTTAGGTAAGTTGCTTAATCTCCTCCCATATTTTTATTCGTAAGACCAAATATATCTGCAAAAGTAAATTAACAATCTAAAAGGGGGAAAAGTCATTCTCATAATGGCTGGAAATTATTCACTTCAAAGTATAGTGTTTTTTTATTATCTATATATCATGAGCAAACTTTATTTATGCAGTTAGGTTTGTTGTATACTCTTCTCCAAAAAAAAAAAGGTTTGTTGTACAACCTTTATCTCTACTTTCTAACAAACTAATTCCAAAATCAATAACAAACTTACAGTATCCCTTGCTTTTCCTTCCCTCCTTTTTTGTCTGTTCCCCATTAGAATGTTTGCAATTTCACATTCTTCCATCTTCCACACCCTCTTTGAGAAAACATAAAATATTGAATAGTGTAGTATTTGCCCATGTCACATCATACTCTCCTCATGCGCATTCTAAATGCATGATTTTTCAGGAACTAGAACAGTCCTATGTAGAATGGATTAACATAATCAAATATATGAAATTTTTTAAATGAAATTACTGCCCGAAGTCTTAATCACTTGGTTCTTTTTTTCTTTTTTGAGTTCATCTTGAGTTTTACAGTTTTTTATTATTTTGAAATGGATCTGAATATTTTATCTTTTCTGAGCATCAATTCATATATATTTATGGAGAGCTGAACTTGTGTTTAATGGAGAAAAATGATAGTTTGAAGCAAATCTGAGTATTAAATGGAAAAAAAAAATGATACTTTGAAGCAAGAACCTATGGAGTAGGATAGATTAAGTAAAATTTGTCTACATGTGCTTGTGGTAGGCTTAGGGTTTGATGAACATACAGACCTAGGGTTTATAATGATAGAAGAAAGGTTAGGGCTAAGCCTAGACCGCTTATTGAGTTGACTCAAACTATTCCAATAGTAGTGAAATAAGGCTTTGTATAAGTATGAGAGGAATAGTCGACTCCAATTTTTTTAGGATTAAGACAATTGATTGGGCCATTATTATGAGAGGAATGATGAAGGGCAATGATTTTCAATAGTGGTTTTTAATTATGTTGCAGAGCTTGGCAAAACAAATGGAAGAAAAAAATTCTTTAGTATTGGACGAGATATAATAAATTTGGTGAGGGTTGAACTATTTGTGTAGGATGACCTATATAGTAGGGATAATTATATTGAACGGCTAGAAATTAAGACTTCAAATATGCCTATATGTATGAATATTGTAAGTACTTTCAAAAAAAAAAAAATTTGTTTGTGGTAAGAAAGACTTGCAGAAACTTGTTAAAATATTTAACCTGGACAGTCCCCCAAATTGTATCAGTAATTTCAAATTCCTAGTTTGTACTGCAATAACCTAAATCTTATTACATAATTATTGAATTTGTAGTCAACTAAGTTGTGAGTTTCATTCAAATAATTCTCTTCAATTAACAACTAAACTGCATCATCTCATAAACTTCAATGCAAAGGATCTCAACTTTAAGCTCATAGAGTAATGATATCAAATTACAAATTGAGACATCTGAATGGCATTCATAATTATATATACCTGCCACTGCTAGTTGAAGCCCAAACACTTGTCTTCTATAGACACACATATGGTCTTGATAGACTTGTACATTTTATAGTATGGGTTATTAGTAACTTTTGGTCGTCTTTGAGCTGTCATGAAATAGGTCATAGAATAGGGTGGTGAGAATGGCTGATGGTTCCCTAAACTTCTAGAAATCCATTTTGTTTTTTGTTTATAAGAGGTTTCTAAATCACCAACAGTCCCATTTTCTGGTTGGAAAATGTGGAAATAAAAGAACATAATTTATTAATTTTGCTTCTCTTTGTTTTGAAACAAAATGTTTGTTGTTGTTGTGCTTCTTTTTCCAGGCTGAACATTACATTCATTGTTTATTTAATCAATGGCTTCTGGACCAAATAGCATATCCTCCCCTCTTAATTAAGTGGTTGAGGATCATGTAATGAGCTTAATCCTGTATAGTTTGTGCGCTTTCTATTTACCTATCAAAGAAAATGTTCAATGTTAAGTTTCCAGGAACAAAAAGCTTAATCTATTAACTATGCCACCAGTTTGGTGGAATATTTCTAAGTTCCATATAAGGTATACAGTGACCGTTAAGACATCTCTTTTTCTTTCCTGCATTTTTCTCAGCAACAAAATGTAGCACAAATATTATTCTAATTTTCTTTTCAGCAGACTGGGAAAAGAAACCAGAGAACCTTTGTATCATATGTGACCTTTCATATTACTACATGTTTTACTCACTTTTCATATGATGAGAAGCATAAAGAAATTTCATGGAGTGCCTTTATTCTAGTCAGCAGCTCTGCTTTCAGTTTTGAATAATTCTGTCTTATTCTATTAATTACAGGCACCAGGTACTCTTAGTTGATTAGGAAGTTAGCAGATGACCTTTCAAATTCCTACCAATCACCATCAAGTCCTTGCTAGGCAGTTGGAATCACATGGGTTGGGCAGCTCCAAGCCTCATGAACAATGTTGAGGAAAAGAGAAAGGCAAGCTCACACAGAAAAGTGCTGCAAATTTTAGGAACCAAATGTATCACTGAGTTTTGTATGAAATGGGTGGAGACTATCAATGCATTGTCAATCATAGTTTTTTTCAATCAGATTTGGATCATGATCCAATTTGTTGACTGGCCTAGGTGGACAGTTGTTGCCATTTATATTCTAACATGGGTGCTAAAATAAGCCAAATTTTGTAGAAGAACCTGTACCTTCAACAATTAAATTTCATTTATACTTCTTCAGATGAATTTCTTTCTTTCTCCAATTGAATAAGGATAATTTGTTATAGCCACTTTTCGAATAACTGCATATTCATATAGGTAGCATCATATTGAAACTTCATATTTTAAAATATGTGCATGTAACTTTTGGAATTTTTTCATTTCATAGTGAAATTGATACTTATTTGATCTTAAAAGGATTATCATATTCATGCTGCACCCTAATTTTATTGTCTTGTTAAGGAAATCATGAAAGATTGTTATTTTCCTTTGACTATTGATGAAAAGTAATGGATATAACATTTATAGAGGGCACCATTCTATCCCCGTTGCTCCTATCAGATTGCTCTCATAAACCTGTTCAAATTCTACATCCGTCAAAATATGTACAATGAATAAATACCAACCAATGTAATTAGCATTTAAATAATTTTAAATGGACAAATTTTGGCTCCAAACTAATTTGGAGGAAGCTGCTCCATACTACTAGGTGGTGAGCTAACAAGGGTCCTAGTTATGTGCATTACACATAACCAACTTTACCAAACTTAACCCAATTAACTACAGCCTCTCTCTCTCTCTCTCTCTCTACACCGATTCCAGCCTGCATTCACCGGTTACCCCTAACCGCTCTTGCTGCTAGACCCACCCCTCCACCCTGGTCAAACCCTCCATATGATATTGGGCAAGTACCCTTAGATTAGGGTTTCAAATATGTTATTCGAATAATCTTTCATAATGCTTAAGTGCTTACATAAACAATATGTTTTCTCAAACCCTAACATGTTGAATTCATTTTTCCATAATCAAATGTACAATTTTTTATTAATTACATGTTTGGAATGTTGTGTTGTGATTGGACTATTGCATGACTTAAGTATGTGACCATTATCCCTAAGAAGACTAACTTTGGCCATGCATAATGGTGCTTATTCCTTTCTCATTTTTGTAACATAGTCTTCGAACTTAGATCATCGGTTTTAGACTAGTACTTATCCATGTAGATTTTACATTTCTTTATAATGCAACTAAGAAATAAAGCAATGTACTTTTCTACATTGTACTTAGGAATGTTTTGTAATTTTCTTTTTATATTTTATCATAATGTAAATTAAAATCTAACAGTGAAATAAAACAATGCGTGGAGTTAAATAATTTGGCAACCCCAGCCCATTTTATACTAAACCCAAGGCCTACGCCGAGGAGGAAGAAATGTCTAAGGACGAACGAAGAAAGTCCAAATTACCAAGAAACATCGCCGAGGACAATCCTGTTCTCGGCCAACCGAGATCATAGAAGGGAAGAGCGGCACGCCATCAAAGGCAGCCTCCCAGAGCATCCCAAGAAAAAGCACAAGTACAATGGGTCAGCCATGGGAGCATGGTGGAGCAGCAATTCAAGGAGAAACTATCACCTCCACATTAAATGCCCACAGCTAACGTTCTGGCCGCATTAATGAGGAAATGACCCCTGAACAGTGCTGCCTTGGTTGCTGCAACCCACAGAAGATTTGAGAAGGCGGCTGATGGGACAGGCAATCGAGTAGTGACCTGCATGATCAACAAATTGAGGGCCAAGATCAACTGAAAGAGGATATATAATGTAAGAAATCCTCCAGAAAAAGAGGATCGGGAATTAGAAACAGAGAATACTGTAGCAATTTGTATCATTTTTGAAACCTTTGTAACCAAGCACTGAAGAAATAATAAGAACAACAAGCTCCTTAGATGAGGGCCGAGGACAGAATTTCACACTTTAGTCCACGACAATGTTATTCAATCCACTCATAACCATGTCTAGTTGTTGTAACCCTCACTAAAGCCTAGTTCTCAAACTCATTCTCTATAAATTTATTGTATTTGGCTAGTTGGGTCTGAGTTCACTCATAGAAGAAGTGCTCAAACCCAGTCCCTACAATTGGCACCGTCTGTGAGAAGAACTTGTGTGTTAGTAAGGGCAACAATCAAACATGGTAGGATCAGGCCCTCATCAAGCAGGCTCCTATCAGCCTAAACCGGCAAGATCCCAACAACAGGGTAACTTTCCCAACCCTGAGCGTGATCGAAATGAAGAGAATGGAAGGTTTCGAGAGGGAAGTGTGCATACCACTCAAACCAGCAAAAGCCACTCTCACATGGGCAGTCACGTGCTCCATAGACAAAATAACAACCAGGCCATGCAACCAAAAGAAGATAGGAGTCACGTATCCCAGAGACAGAATGATAAGCAGGCCATGCAACGAGAGATAAACGACTTGAAGAGAAAGTTGTGCCATGCACAACGAAGGCGGTCTCATTCTAGCCCTGACATGCCCTCCGATGATGAAAGCGATGATGATTATAGGCAAAGATCGAGAACTCCTCCAAGCGAGACCTTCTCTCATGAAGAAGAGCACTACCGAAGGCATAAACTTAAAAGCCCATCTCCTAAGGGCTTGGGAAGCGATGCCATGAGCAGGGCACTGGATCAACTCTCCAAGTCACTTTTCACACGCCACATAGAAGAGGCTACACTTCCTCGATGATTCCAGCAACCAACCTTCACCGTTTATAACGGCAAAACAGACCCCGTGAAACATGTGAGGCAGTTTATCCAAAGGATGGCTGTCCATTCTAAAAATGAGGCACTGATGTGCAAGGTTTTCCCATCTAGCTTGGGACCAGTGGCGATGAGGTGGTTCAATGGCTTAAAGACGAATTCCATAGATTCATATAGGCAGCTAACCCAAGCCTTTGGCTCCCGTTTTGTTACAAACAGCAGAGCTCCTCGGCCCTTTAGTGCGTTATTTTCTTTATCCATGCATGATGGAGAAACTCTAAAGGCCTACTTGGACAGGTATTGGTAGATATATAATGAAATGAACAGCAATTTTAATGATGTCAACATCAGCACCTTCAAAAATAGTCTCCCAGCCGAGCACGGCTTGAGGAAGTCTCTGACTGGCAAGCCTGCCACCAGTGTACGCCAACTGATGGATCGAATCGATAAGTATAAACGAGTAGAGGAAGACCAGCTACAAGGCAAGGGAAAAGAAAATGTTATCCTTTAGGAGAGGAGGGATTTCAGGTCGGACAGATATAACAGCAACCGCCCGAGGAGAGATTTCATAGGGCAATCCGGAGCAACCAACACACAGACTGTTAATGTTGTATTCTGAGAACCAGTACATTAAGTGTTGGAGAAAAACAAGAACGAGCCATACTTTAAGTGACCAAATAAGATGGCGGGAGAGTCCACGAGGCACAATCAGAACTTTTATTGCCAAAACCACCAGGACCACAGACATACCACAGAGAAATGCAAGAACCTCTGGAACTATCTGGACCAGCTAGTCCGAGAAGGAAAGCTGAAGCACCTTCTGCATCATTCCAGTGGTCATCAAGGCCAGACCCATCAAGAGCCCCAAAGAGATACTGCCTTAAGGCCACCCGTAGGGACGATCAATGTAATCTTGGCCGCGCTAGGAAGAACAGGCACACGCCCTTCACGAGTGTTATCTATGGCTCAGCTGCCTGCCGAGGAGTCCCAGCCAGAACTGAAGAAGGCCAGAATGAATTTTCACCCAATCTTGAGTTTTTTAGAAGAAGACAAGATTGGAACCACCTAGCCCCATGACAATGCGTTGGTGATCACTCTCAGAATCGGGGACTGCAATGTGAAAAGAGTAATGGTGGATGATGGTAGTGGGGCCGAGGCTATGTACCCCGACCTCTACAAAGGGTTGAGGTTAAAACTAGAAGATTTGATGCCCTATAGCTCTCCTTTGATGAGCTTCGACGAGAAGCTTGTTATTCCAAACGGCATGATTAGGTTACCCATCCAGACCGGCCTAGAGATAGTGGAGGTGAACTTTATCGTGGTGGACACCTACTCTCCATATACAGCCATCGTCGGTAGGCCCTGGCTCCATACCTTGGGGGTTGTTGCCTCCTCCTTGCATCAGAAGGTGAAATTCCCTTTAGGAGACCAGATTCTCGAAATCCGTGGTTGTCAATCCACGGCAAGGTAGTGTATGGTGGCTGTCATTTCACATCGGCTCGATGCGGAGTCCTCAACCTCTGCTGAAAAGAACTTATAGCAATCAAAGGCCCCGGTATCGCCTTTTAATACAACTGCCGAGGAGGCAAAATGTGAAAATCTAGAGAAAGTGGTCATTGTTGATGACCCAGAAAAGTTCTTTTAGGTCGGGGCTCAGCTGCCTCTTCAGAAGAAGAAGGAGTTGATTGAGTTTCTCAAAAGAAATATTGACGTATTTGCATGGGATGCCTGTGATGCTCCAGGGATTGATCCAGCCTTCATCTGTCACCATCTCAATGTCAACTCGTCCATCACTCCCAAGAAGTAGCCACCCCGACGCCCATCAAGAGAGCACGCCGATGTGATTAGGGACGAAGTGAAGAAGTTTAAGCGTGCAGGGGCTATCAAAGAGGTTACCCCAAATGGTTGGCCAACACTGTGGTGGTCAAGAAGAAAAGTGAAAAATGGCAGGTTTGTGTAGACTTCACGGACCTAAATAAGGCATGCCCAAAAGACCCGTTTCCTATGCCTCGGATAAACCAGCTGGTGGATGCAACTGTGGGCCATCCTCGGATGAGCTTCTTAGATGCTTTTCAAGGCTATCATCAAATACCACTAGCCCCGGAGGATCAGGAGAAGACAGCCTTCGTGACACCTATTGGGAACTATCACTACAAGGTAATGCCGTTCGGTCTGAAGAACGCAGGGTCCACTTATCAAAGGATGATGACAAGAATGTTTGAGCCGCAGTTGGGCAAGTGCATCGAAATCTATGTTGATGATATGGTGGTGAAGAGTAAAGAGGTGCCCGAGCATTTAAGAGACCTCGACAGCACCTTTGATGTCTTAAGGAAGCACAAACTGTGCCTAAATGCTTCCAAATGCTCATTCGGCGTGAGATCAAGCAAGTTTTTAGGCTACATGGTTACTCATAGGGGAATTGAGGTTAACCCTGACCAGATCAAGGCTATTAATGATTTAAAACCACCGCAAAACGCCAAGGAGGTCCAAAAGCTTACTGGAATGATCACAGCCTTGAATCGATTCATTTTCAAGTCGGCGGATAGATGCAGACCGTTTTATCTCTTGAACAACAAGTGGAAAGGATTTCAATGGTCTGAGGACTGTATTATGGCCTTCCAGCAACTCAAGGAGTACCTATCCCGTCCACCCATCATGTCCAGTCTTGAAGCCGATGAAGTCCTATACGCATATATTGTTGTGGCCCCTCATACTGTGAGCTTAGTGCTAATACGAGATGACAATGGCCTTCAAAGGCCAATCTATTACGTGAGCAAGTCACTACATGAAGCTGAGGTCAGATACTTACCCTTGGAGAAAGCCATACTAGCTGTGGTCCATGCTACACAAAAGCTTCCCCATTATTTCTAAGCCCACACAGTGGTTGTTCTAACCCAACTACCCTTGAAGTCTGTACTTCGGACTACTGATTACACTGGAAAGATTTCCATATGGAGCACAATTATGGGAGCTTTTGACATCAAGTACATGCCTCGGACCTCTATAAAGGGCCAGGTCCTGGCTGACTTGGTGGCCGAATTTGCTAAACCACCAGTAGAAATAGTAGCAGGGGAGCGAAACATGGATGAAAAATCTGTTTGGGTAATCTCTATGCCAGGACCCCCATGTTGGAAGGTGTACGTTGATGGCGCAGCAAATCAAAAGGGGTCCGAAGTGAGGCTAGTCCTAGTATCTCCTAAGAATACTATCATAGAGAAATCCCTGAGACCTGGGTTCTCGGCCACAAATAACGAAGCCGAGTATGAGGCCCTATTATAAGGAATGGCCATGGTGCAGAAAATGGAAGGAAAAGCAGTAGAGATGTTCACGGACTCGAGATTGATAGTGGGTCAGGTAAAGGGAGAGTTGGAAGCTAGAGATGCGAGGATGCAAGAGTACTTAAGCCAGGTCAAATGCTTGCAGTCAGACTTCGATCTTTCAGCTTGTCACATGTCTCCAGAAGTGGAAACACCCATGCAGATTCATTGGTCACGCTTGCTACCTCCTCGATAGGGGGTCTACCTCGAATTATTCTTGTCGAGCATCTGGATAGGGCAAATGAGGTCACAAAAGGCATGGTTCATATCCATCAAGTTAGAGTGGGTCCTAGCTGGATGGACCCTATAGTGAGATTCCTCAAAGATGATATTCTGCCCGAGGAGAAGTCAGAGACTGAGAAAATACGAAAAAATGCTCCTCGGTTCTAGTTGTCCGAGGACTACAAATTGTATAAGCGCTCCTATTCTGGGCGATATTTACTGTGTATTCACCCTGAAGCATCAGAATTACTGCTTGAAGAGCTGCACAAAGGGATCTGTGAGAGTCACACAAGAGGAAGATCTCTGTTGCACCAAGCCATTACCTAGGGATATTGGTGGCCGGGGATGCAGAAGGAAGCCCTAGAGTATGTTAAGAAATGTGACCAGTGCCAAAGGTTTGCCCCAAATATTCATCAACCAGGAGGGGTTCTCAACCCTTTGTCCAGTCCATGGCCGTTTACCCAGTGGGGACTGGATATTGTAGGCCATTTCCCCAAGGCGCTAGGAAATAAGAGATATCTGTTAGTCGGCACAGATTATTTCACCAAATTGGTCGAAGCTGAGCCATTGGCCAACATCAGAGATATGGATGCTAAGAAATTCATCTGGAGAAACATTGTTACACGATTCAGGGTCCCTCATACCCTCATTTCAGATAATGGACTCTAATTTGACAACAAAGCCTTCAGAAGATACTGTTGCGAACTGGGGATCACAAATAGGTACTCAACTCCAGCTTATCCTCAGGAAAATAGACAGGCCGAGGCTGTCAACAAGGTCATAGTCAATGGGCTTAAGAAGAGACTAAATGACGCCAAGGGAAGATGGGTAGAAGAGCTGCCACACATCTTATGGACTTACCGGACTACACCACGGCGGTCAATAGGGGAGACACATTTTGCCATGACTTATGGGGCCGAGGCTGTTATCCCTCTAGAGGCAAACTTCCCAACGCTAAGGACGAGCTCCTTCACTCCAAGCAGTAATGATGAATTACTAAGGAAGAGCTTAGATCTGATCAATGCACCAGAAGCTCAAGCAGGGATATGATGTCAATGTGAAGCTGAGACCACTAGCACCAGGGGATTTAGTGTTGAGGAAAGTTGTGGGTGCAGCCAAGAACCCATCCTTTGGAAAGCTGGGACCCAATTGGGAAGGACCATACCGAATTACTTCAGTAGCAGGAATAGGTGCATACTACTTAGAAGACTTAGATGAAAAAGTTGTACCTCATCCATGGAATGTAAATAACCTGAGAATGTATTATTATTAATGAAAGCATTTCTCTAATTCAAATTTTAAGTCTATTATGATTATATGTCTTGTATTTTGGCAACCATTTAAGTACTAGACTGAACCAAGGTCTTGCATGGTCCTCGGACTCAAACCTATGGAGAAACTAGTTACTTCAAGAAGAATCTAAGTATTAGACAGAACCAAAGTCTTGCATGGTCCTCGAACTCAAACCTATGGGGAAACTAGTTACTTCAAGAAGAATCTAAGTACTAGACAAAACCAAGGTCTTGCATGGTCCTCAGACTCAAACCTATGAGAAAGCTAGTTACTTCAAGAATAATCTAAGTACTAGACAGAACCAAGGTCTTGCATGGTCCACAGACTCAAACTTATGGGGAAACTAACTACTTTCAGTAAGAGCTTAGGTGACAAGTAGAACCAAAATGTTGGGCGGATCCTCGGACCACAATCTTTGAAGAAATTAGCAAGATCAAGCATTCGTGCAAGTTGCAAAATACAGCCTAAGTATAAGCTCGATACCTCGGATCATCTACTCGGCCCCCTTTCCCTAAAGATGTAAGCAAATGCAAACTAAGTGTCCCCTTAATGCCGGTGAGTTAGAATTTAAAGGTCTAATTTTAGATATGGTATGTACATAACCATTTTTACCCATTAGGATAACCAACTCATGAGACACAAGATTCACACTACGAACTTGGCATTTTTTATATAGACCATTTGATAAGGGTAAGCTGCAATGACAAGATTGCTCAGCCACCATTTGTAACTTAAGTGGAAATTAATATTCTAGACTTAGTAATTTTCGTTGCTGATTCAAAATGGAATGCAGCTCGAGCTGCTGATACTGTTTGGTTAACAATCAAGGCATAAGCGATATAAGTAAGAGAAATCATTATTAAAGAAAAATAAAAAAATAAAAAAAATAATAACAATAAACATGTAATGTAAAAAAAGAATTTCATACATTCAATCTAAAGGTCTCATTACAATAATTTCAATGTTCCAAAAAAAAAAATGAGGGGACAAAACTAAAACAGAAGCTAGCCAAGATGGACTATTTCTTCAGCTTTATCTTGATTCCTTCCTTGGAGAGATGAGTAGAAACGGTCTTAGGATCCTTGGAGCCCTCACTTGGGGGAACAGTCTGAAGGGGCTCAACTGGGAGAGCTGACTCCTCGGCATGAAGGGCCTGAGCATCAGCTGTAGACTCTACAGTCTTTTGGGGTGCTTCAAGGTTCAGGCCTTCATTTGTTTCTGTCGCCCGAGAAAGCTCACTCTCCTTGACTTGCTCATCAAGAATGGTTATAACCAGAGCAGCTTCAGGGCGAGCAGTCTCAGCCTCCTCATGAGCAACCTCAGCCTCGGAGCTAGAGGGGGCAGTTTCCCGGATGGCAAGAGGGTAGTATACATTCTCCTCATTCTACAGATCTGATGATGCCTCAACCCCAGCCTGTTTAAGGGCTTCATTCCAAACCTGGGAACAATAGCGCCTGCATACCCTAGGTACTTGAGCCTTGAGAGTGGCCTAAGTCTCAGCCACTCCCAAGGCAAAAGCCTCCTCCTCGGCTTTCTCCTTAGAGCTCTCAGCCTTTATCCTGGTGAACTCCGCCTCTTCCTTAACCCTCAAGGCTTTATCCCTGGCCCACTCCGCGACATTCTTGGCCCCTACTGCCTCGGCCAACTTCTTCTTCAAATCAGTGATTTGCTCCTTGGCAATCTTCAGCTGACCCTCAGTTTTAAGTAGGCGCCTCGTCTGGTCTTCGGTCTATTTTTGAGCGCCAGCTAGGCCTGATTCAGCACTATCTCTGGCCCTTGTCATCTCCTTCAGATCATCCCTTGCTTTCAAGAGATTGGCCTCGAAGTTTTTAAGGGTCCGTGCAGCATCCAGGCGCTTGTCACGCTCGAGTTCCAGGGCCCTGCTCTGGTTGTTGGCTATCTCTTCCAACCTATAAGTGGCTTGAATAGCCTGCCAATTGAAACAAGCACACGATAAGTTAGAAACCAAAGAACAAAAATTAACGGAGTCACAAGTGTTAAAAGTCTTATCATGCCCAAGTACCTTTTGAGGTTGAGGAAGACCTTCTGCCTCCTCAAATCCCCCAACTCGGCCATATCGACGGGGAGTAGTAGGGACCTCTCCAGCGCATCGGCCATATAAGTGCCTTCACCCCCTCGAAAGTCCCTGAGGGAGGCGTTGTCCAAAGGTTCCCCATGGAGCACTGGGGTGGGGAGCGAGGCCTGGGGCTCGGACTGTGTGGCAACTTCTTTTTCTTGGCCCTGGTGCCTGGTTTTTAGTTGTTTTAAAGCTCGTCGGGCTTCATCTTCTTCCTTAGAGGAGTGAGATTTCCCCCTATCTATTGGCTCTTTGCCTTTGGAAGCCCTCTTCCTTTTTGGATCGGCGGGCTTGGGCCGAGGAGGCAGGGTTGGCTGAGGAGGAGAAGGAAGTTTGGACTGTGGAGATGGTGGCTTTAATTAGGTGGAAGATGGCCTGGTCAGAATAGGCTGAAGCTTGAGTGGAGGAGGAGGAAGCTTGGATTGTGGCTTCACCAGCGCATCCTTCCCCGGTTGGCCCTCAATTAGGTCAAACAAGTTGGTTTAAGGTTTTCTCTTAAAACTCATCTCGGCCTGAAAAGAAGTCCCTACTGATAGGAGATCCGCTTCAGTCAAATTGGGGTCGCCCAAGTCACTAGAGGGATCCTCGGATAGATTAACTTGGTCGAATACACCAAATTCGTCCTCGGACGGACCCAAATCAGCGACCTCTTCTTCTCTTTCTACTCTTCCTCCCTCGGCCTCGGTAGCCTAATGGGATGAAGAAGGGCATGCCAACGAAACGCCTTCTGGGATAGGAGATCTTTTAGGAAGTAAGAACCCGTGTTCTGCTACGGTGATTCTGTGAAGCCGAGGATCTTTGGCTTTGATCACGTACTTCAGAGCCGAGAATGATTTCTGGATGGGATCGTACCCGAGGATCTTGTGAGCAGCTCTGATTTGGTTGTCAGCTTCGTTCATAAAGACCTCCGCCCTAAAGATGGTTTCCAAATCTTCCCGGTTGACCAAGTGAAGGTGTCGTTTAAAGGCGTGTGGCTCTGCAAAAAAGAAAGCATATTCATATTAGCAACCAAACAATGCAAATTATGATAACACAAAAGATCAACCCTCTCTTACTCTGAATACCCCACCTGGTGCCCCTTCCTCTATCGGACAATGAAGGCCGTCGTGCCACTCCCCGGACACGATGAGAAAGTCCTTATTTAACCCCTTGCTGGACTCGAAGAGGCACTGAATGAGCCGAACCTTATCATCCCTCATCTTCATATAATAGGATTTACCCTTTAGGTGTTGGAGGTTATAGCATTAGTTTACATCGTGATGGGTTAACCTCAACCCCATTTTCTCGTTTAAGGCATCCACACAACCCAGGATCCTAAACACATTGGTGGCGCACTGGGTGGGAGCTAATCGGAAATGCCTAAGGTAGTCCCTTATCACCGGCCCCATAGGGATTCTCATACCACCTTCTATGAAGGCGATTATGGGAATCACTACTTCACCTTCTTACCTCCTAAAATGCCACTCCCCTTCTTCACAGTATCTCAAACCTAAATTACTGGGTATCCTATAATCGGCGATGAATTTCTCCATTGCCTCTTCAGACTCAACCAACTTTTTAAACCTATCCATCCCTAGGAACAGCTAAAAAACTTAGGGAAGGATGAAAGAAATAGAGGAATAAGAGGAAAAGAAAATTAGAAGAGAGAAAACGTGAGTTAGAGAGAGAAGAAAACTTACAGAAATGAGGAAAAGCTCCTCGGACAGGCTTCTTATGCTGAAAAGAGACGTGAGTTTAGTTGGAGATTTGACCGAACTCAGGATATGTGCGCAAGAACTCTTGAGTGTAAAAGTAAAGAGGCAAATCGGTTCGAATGAGTATTTATACCTCCAATTAAAAATAACCGCGCGGGTTTTCCCGCCCATAAAGTTAAAGAAATCCCCACCGTTAGATTACCATCATACCGTTGAATATGGGGAGCATAGAGCCGCCAGAATTTAATGAGGGCGCGCTCCGAATACCGAAACACCAAGAACGTGCCTTGGACAGGTGAAAAGACTCTGGCGCTAACGGAGGACAAGACTTGACAAGCCATGACAGAGGCCCGAGGACATCAAAATTCTCCTCTCCGTTTGAGGAGCCGGGCAGCAGGATTTTGAGGGGCTATTGTGGGGTCAAATAATTTGGCAACCCCGGCCCATTTTGTACTAAGCCCAAGGCCCACGCCGAGGAGGAAGAAATGTCCGAGGACGAACGAAGAAAGTCCAAATTGCCAAGAAACATTGCCGAGCACAATCCTGTTCTCGGCCAACCGAGATCATAGAAGGGAAGAGCGACACGCCATCAAAGGCAGCCTCCCAAAACATCCCAAGAAAAAGCACAAGTACAATGAGTCAACCATGAGAGTGTGGTGGAGGAGCAATTCAAGGAGAAATTGTCACATCTGCATTAAATGCCCATAGCTAACGTTCTGGCCGCATTAATGAGGAAATGACCCCTAAACAGTGCTGCCTTGGTTGCTGCAACCCACAGAAGGTTTGGGAAAGCGGCTGATGGGACAAGCACTTGAGTAGTGACCTGCATGGTCAACAAATTGAGGGCTAAGATCAACTGAAATGGGATATATAATGTAAGAAATCCTCCAGGAAAAGGGGATCGGGAATTAGAAACAAAGAATACTGTAGCAATTTGTATTATCTTTGAAACCTTTGTAACCAAGCACTGAAGAAATAATAAGAACAACAAGCTCCTCATATGAGAGTCGAGGACAGAATTTCACACTTTAGTCCACGTCCTTGTTATTCAATCCACTCATAACCATGTCTAGTTGTTGTAACCCTCACTAAGGCCTAGTTCTCAAACTCATTCTCTATAAATTTATTGTATTAAGCTAGTTGGGTCTGAGTTCACTCATAGAAGAAATGCTCAAACTCAGTCCTTACACAATATATTTCATTTGTTTTTATTTTTCTTATTTTACCTGAAGAAATAAGCGACAACTCTAATGTAAAACATTCAATCTAGGAGGAAGAATATATTCAATCGAGCCATGATTTTCAAAAATTATCCAGTCAATACCTTTGTAATGCACTAGAAAGTTTAAAATAATATGATTTTTTTCTCTTTTATTTTTTTCTAAATATGAAATTTGATCATCATTGTTGTTGTTAATAGACATTTATTATGATTGTATTAATTGTATATGAAACTATATATTCTAATATTATTAATTTATTATGATTATGTTTACATATATAATTATATATTCTATTATATAAAGAAAATATGATATATTGAGATTCTGGTGAAATTTTTAAATATAGAATAGAATCTAAATTCAATTGAAAAATATATATTCAAATAAGAACATGTAAAATTGTGAGACCTCGAAAACTTATGTAACATAATAGTATGAAGTTGATCAAAAGTCAATCAATTTCAATTTTTTATATATTATAGATAGTCACAACCTTGGTCCAAAATTGCAATTTCTCACAAGAACCAACTAAAAGTGAAATTTATTGTCTATTGGTTAGCATGGACAGAATGGTTTAATGAGTTTTTTTTTTTTTTTTAAATAGCCCTAATTTATATATTTGATTTTTTTTAGAAGAATTTATATACTCATTTTATATATTTGGCCTTAGAGCATTCACATTAACGTCTACACACATTTAGCTAAATTACCCCCCAAAACCTACACATTTTTTATTTTAGTATGCTCATTTAATATTCCTACATTAGACTTAATACTAATATTATTTAAATATTTATTTTATTCTTTATTTATTATATTTAAAGAAACTGTAGTCACAACATTATATTTATATATTATTCACATATTTATTTTATTCTTTATTTATCAGACTTAATACTCTACATTTAATTTCTACCATTTATTTTTAGTTATATTTAAAGAAACTGTAGAAATTAAACATTTTAACAATCGATGCCCATTTATAAATAAATAAATAAATCTGACGCAAACAACCACCTACAATAGAAATTGAGGATTTTTATAAAACCTTAACCAAAAGGAAAAAAAAAAAAAATCTTATGAAAAAATCTAGAATGAGAGAGAGAGGGAGTTTGTGGGTATTATCCATCGCATTTGTGCTTTAGTTGGCTAGTAGCAAAAGTTGAACTAAAATCATGAGATGAAAACATATTTTGAGTTTGTTTGAGATCCGCTTATTTTGCTAAAATTGAAAATTTTTTACTGAAAGTACTGTAGATAAAGGTAAAAGTTAACTAAAATAGTACAGTCTGACTCATAAATAATACCAAAAAGTACAGTAAGACCCATAAATAGTAGTAAAAATAAGCTGAATAGTAAAATAAGTTGGCAAAATTAATCATGTCAAACGGACACTTAGTATGTGTTTGGATCCGGATTATTTTGCATCTACATTTTTAGCGTTTTCCCCTTCTTCTTCTTCTTTTCTTTTTTTCTGCTGCACGTGTTTCAGCTTTAGGGGACAAAGTTAATGTTCACACTGTTCATGCACTATTCACGGGACCCAAACTACTTTATTCAGAAAAAAATATTAAAAATGGGTCTCACGATACTATTCACCCATTTAAAAATTATTTTGCTATAGTGTTTTCAGTTTTTAGTTTTCAGCAAAATAAGCTGTATCTAAACGGACCCTTAGTATGCGTTTGACATCGATTATTTTTGCTAACTTATTTTACTATTCAGCTTATTTTTATTACTATTCATGGGTCACACTGTACTATTTCAACTAACTTTTACCTTTATTTACAGTATTTTCAGCAAAATATTTTCAATTTCAGTAAAATAAGGGAATTTCAAACAGACACTTATAAAACTGAAATTGTGACTTTATGATTAAAAAGAAAATGCTAAAATGCAAAATTAACCCTTGGACCCATTTAGTATATGTGTTTAAAAATTGAAAATTATTGTTTAAAAATATTTGTGAAAGTACGTGTGAGTAAAAAAGTGTGTTGAAATGTGTGAAATGTTGTTTAAAAACTGAAAATGATTGTTTAAAAACACTAACCAAACACCCCCTAAGTTTCACATTTTGTCATTTCAGTCCTTTAAGTTTCAGTTTTGTTATTTCAATCCTCTAAATTACAAGTTTTGTCAA
Organism: Quercus ilex subsp. ballota; assembly: GCA_032727855.1. Classification (NCBI taxonomy): domain Eukaryota; kingdom Viridiplantae; phylum Streptophyta; class Magnoliopsida; order Fagales; family Fagaceae; genus Quercus; species Quercus ilex. The sequence goes on along the minus strand of CM064913.1, from coordinate 28,498,401 downwards.
TTCAGTCATCCATCAGTATTCTACTAAGCGCTGTCGTTTACTTACCAAATAAACTACCAAATTAATGATTTTTTTATGAAAACATTGAAGAATGATAGATATATACTATCACTTTTATTCTTTTAAACAAGTGATTCTTTTTCTGTCTTCTTGCCCAGCCAAAAGTCTCCGTTCTTACCTCTATGCTGCTTCACTTGTTTTGATTTTTGAGTTTATGCATCAAATTCACTCTATCAAGTTCTGACAAAACCCAACTTGGTGCATCGATAAGCCACAGAGGGAATGCCGACCAACCTTATGTTTGATGAGGACTCTTTGGATTCGCCTGTAAACAACAAAATCAATCGGATAACACAATCACATGAAGAGAGGGGTCCACACCAATCCACAGTGCTTTATTATCACGTTTATCCCACCATTGTTTCGAATCATCAAGAAGATCTCTTCAAGAATTAATTCTAGAGTCCTCACGTCTCTTTCTCTCTCGGTCTCTCCCTTTCCCACTCCCAGTCTCTCAGTCTCTCTCCCCCCCTGTCGATCTCTTACTTTCTCTCTCTCTTCCCCAAATTTCTCAGTTTAATCGAGTTAGGGTATCAGCGAGGGTGGAGATAGTTTTTGACTTTCAGTGGCCAGGGGAACGACATCGTTCCTTGAGCCCTTAGTAGTTTTTTTTTTTTTTTTTTTTAAATTAAAAAAATCCAAAATTAGTAAACGAAGCGCTTAACAAAATACTAACAGATGACTGAATTGATAAAACTTAAAACTAAGTGGATTGAAATTTTTAATTGATAAAACTTAAAACTGAGCAGATTGAAATTATAAAAATGAAACTTAGAATATTAAAATGATAAAAAATAAAACTTAGCCCAAAAAAAAAAATATATATATATATATGTGTGTGTGTGTGTGTGTGTGTGTAACAGTATGTATAAGAGCATCCACAGCAGATGTTGCAAAAAAATGTCATTTTGCTCCACCAAAGATCTACTTTATTATTTTACCACATCATTTTATAATATCTCATTTATCAGATGTTTTATCATTCAATTCTATACATTAAAATAATATTTACTACACATTAAAATAATATATTATCCCCTCCCCCATTATCATCAACAACACCGACAGCCATCACCCCCACAGCCCACCACCATTGCCATTGTCACCGCCCATAGCCCACAGCCCACCACCACCCAGATCAACTGAACCACCACCTGCCGCCTACAATTTAAAAAATAAACACAAAACCCATACCACCCTCACAACCCACCATCACCCACAGTTCACCCATCATATCAGATCAATCCAAATTGCAGCAAAAAAAAAAAAAAAAAACCCACAACCAGAGAGGCAGAGTGAAAGGCGGACAGAAAAGAGAGGGAAGAGGGTGAGATCGACGGTGGCCTCGGGGTGAGATCGACAAGATCAAGCGTGGCTCGAGCGTGGGTGAGATCGAGCATGGCAGAGCGCGCTGTTGTCATCGTCGCTATGCCGTCATCGCTGCTAGTGAACATCCCGGACTGGTCGAAGAGAGAGGGAATCGGTACAGGGAGAAGAGAGAGGGAACCGGTGAGTGAGAGAGAAGAGAAAAGAAAAAATGAAAAGAGAGGAGAGAGAAAAGAGAATATAAAAAAAATAAAATTTTTTGCAACATCTGTCCGTACCGTCTCATATTTGAGACAGTACTGTAGTGGTGTTGTATAATTTTTGAAATTTGGAACATCTGATAAAACTTCATTTTTGTGTTTGATGTGGCAAATGTGCCAAATATTTGGCATTTGCCACATTTGCCACATCTGATGCGATGTTCTAAGAAGGTATGTGTAAAGGGAAAAAAAGAAAAAAAAGAAGAAGAAGGTATTCGTAACAGATTTTATCTCAACATATTTTTCATCCCCTGCCCCAGTACTCTCCACCACTAAATAGTAATATAGGCTAGCACCAGTCCTACTACTTCTTTCATAGCTTCTTCTTAAAAGATTAAAAACCCAGCTGAGCCCGAACCATCTCTCTCGCTTGTCAATTGTCATCAACTAGTAACACAAACACATTTCTTTCTTTCTATTTATATTTTCTCAAAGAAGGCCCAAAGTCTTCAGGTAAGTTTGATTAGTTACTTCCATGCATGCACCTTTCTTTCTTTCTTTCTTTCTTTCTTTTGATAGATGATAGAACCAATCCTCAAGGACTAGGATGCTTCTTCATCTTTAACCAACTTTCTCTCATTCTTTTATTTTTGGGTTAAACACTGACTTTTCTAGCGTGCCCCCCACATGTTCGTCATAATGTCTATGTGATTTTGCTTTTCAATTTTTATGTTTCTCTGTTCCTGATGTTTTAATCAGTATTATAATATCCAATCTATTCATGAAGTAAATAATTTAATTGCCCCCATTTGGATTTGGAATATAGAAACATTTTATGCCCAGATGCATTGTCTTGAATAAGGCCATCCTAGCTAGAAATGGCAGCAATTGCCTCATCTAATTCTAAATGCTTGAGATTGTTGTGACTATTTTATGAAATAACAGGACAAACCCAAGTCGTTACTCTTTGGTGGTAGGTACATTTTTATCAGTAGACCCATTTAAGATAATGGACTCAAAACTCTCAAGTCATGAATATTCATTCAATTTCTATCGGATATGACAAGTAAACCACCCTTAAATATTCAATCTAGTTAATTGTACACAAACCTATTTGATGTGTTTTGTGGCATATTTAGTGCTATAGAGACTTCTTTTTTCACAACAACTTTCACAATTGCTCTCTACCACTCACAGTCAACCACTTGAGGAATTATGTTGTGAAAAAAGTTGTTTGTAGCAGTATTATTATTACTATTTTTGGTGCTTAAGGTCTTTATTGAATAGTTATCATATTTTGACAAGGTAATGCCCTAGGTATTTTCTTTATAATCACAGAATATATCCTCTCAAATGCATATTTAGACTTAGTTCTTTGCCAAATGCAGTTTGAGGATTAATTTCCACTCAAGAAGCATTGAGGGTTAATTTATCTTATAGAATCATTTCATCCCATTTTCTTTATCATGAAGTTACTTTTATGATGACATGCTTTTTATTGCATATAAATTTTTTTTTGTTTATTGCAGTGTATTTCATTCTCTCTCTCTTAGGCCACGTTTTGTGTGATTTAGAAAAATAGTCTACAGATATGTCAGAAATCATTCCATATTTCCACATGAATTAAGCATTTTTAACATAGGAATACTTTTTTGATTTATGGCATCAAATGTCTCCCTGCAGATGGTAAGGAATTCTGCAGCAAAACCCAGCTCCCAGTTTGTGCATTATATGTGTTGTAGATGAAGCTGATATCATCATCACCTACACAACTATATCCCTTGATCAGTTGTGCTTATTAGAGAGAGTTTTGCTTGAACCTGCTCAGCAGCAGCCGTTTTGAGGTATAATTTTACTTTATCATCAAATAGAGAAAAGTGAGACTGATGGTATTATATTATGTAATCTCAGGCCAATTTTTACCCTTCATGTGGTGTAGGCTTTAAAGCTGGTGATTGCTACAAATTTGAAAAATGTCATTGTCCCTGCCCTTCACATCCCAAGGGGATTGGCCAATCTCTTTTCTCAGTTCCAGTTTCCTCCCTAGGAATCCTTCTTGGTTACGTTGTAACATTAACCAAAATTACCAAAACAGTAAGAAATCCAGAAATCTATCTATTTCTATCTCATGTTCATCTATCAAAATTGTCCGGAGCCCTTCACTAGACAGGAATGTTGTAAAGCAAAACAAGATTCGGTTTGTTCAAAAGCTGAAAACACTACTCCTTTCTAAACCAAAACACTTTTTGCCACTCCACGTTCTTTCAAAATGTCGATCCTACCTTGCCCTTTCAAAGCCTCGCTCAATCCTATCCATGATCCATCGTTATCCTTTAATTTTTGAAGTCTATGCAGTTCCAAGGCCACCTACACCGTTCAATGCAACCAAATCATATTCTCAACTTTGTGTTCGTCTAACCCCAGCTGCAGCAGCCCTTGCCACCCAGGAATTAAATCTCAAATCAGCCATCTCAATGACTTTGGCATCCAAACTCCAGAAACTTCTCATGCTCTCTTCTCACCATCGACTCCTTCTGTCAAAGTTGGTTCACGTTGCTCCAGATCTTGGCCTTCCCCCTAATTTCCGTTCTCGTCTTTGCAATGATCACCCTGAGAAATTTAAAACTGTGGATACCTCCTATGGCCGTGCACTAGAGCTTGTGTCTTGGGATCTGCACCTAGCAAAACCTTTACCCTCTCCTGAAGTTCATTCACGTGGGCTGATAGTAGACAGGCCTTTGAAATTTAAACAGTTGAGACTCCGAAAGGGATTGAATTTGAAGAGACGTCACCAGGATTTTCTGCTCAGGTTTGGTGAAATGCCAGATGTGTGCCCTTATAATACTCCTGTGGAGGCATTGGCTCAAGAGTCCATTGAAGCAGAGAAAAGAGGTTGTGGGGTGGTGAGAGAGGTGTTGGGGATGATGGTTGAAAAGAGAACTTTAATTGACCACTTGACACATTTCAGGAAGGAGTTTGGGCTGCCCAACAAGTTAAGGGGAATGATTGTGAGGCACCCGGAATTTTTCTATGTGAGTTTGAAAGGGGAGAGGCACTCTGTGTTTTTGGTCGAGGGGTTTGATGAGAAAGGTACCCTATTGGAGAAGGATGAGTCTCTAGTAATAAAAGATAAGTTGATGGAGTTGGTTAGGGAAGGGAAGAGGATGAGACGAGAGAAGAGAAAGGCTTGGAAGAATAACTATGTCATTGATAACTCTAATAATGGTGATGACGATGATTATGAGGTTTCTAACAATGATGATGATCATGATGATGAATTGGATGATTTGTTCGAGTTTGAAGATTCAGATTTGGATGGTATTGATGATGATGATTATGATGAGAGCAACGAGTCATCAGGCCACTTGGCAAATGAGGCTTTTTGGACAGCAGATGCTGCTTTTCTTGATGATGCAGATGGAGCAAATGTGGAACCATGGTAACAATGAATGTCGGATTTTTTTTCAAAATAACCAAATCCCTCAAACAATTTCATTAGTTAGCAAGGTTTTGAAACTATTTAGCAATATAACAATCGAGTGTAGAGAACTCAATTTTGTTGTGCTAAATTGAGTGTGAAAAGGTTGAGTTCCATGGAACTCAAGTCTCCGCGACTTGATTTCCCTGCCAGGCTACGAAATTCATTAGACCAAAGAACAAGAAAACATAGAGATGGAGGAAACCAAATCGAAAGACCCAGACAAGAAAAACATAGAGATGGGGGAAACCAAACGCGAAAACCAAATGCATGAGGAAGAAGGAGCCTTGCCACCACTTCTTGGAACCTTCACAAATCGAAAAGTATTCTCTCAACTCTCGGAAATACGGTGTCCCTTTGGATTCGCCTAGGTTTGGGTTTGTTGTTTTTGCTGAAGATCAGAGGGCGTGGGTTTGTTGCTATAGGGAGATTTGGGAAGTTTGTTTCCGCCTTGCTCTGGGTTGGTGTTTCTGCTATGGAACTCGAGTGTTTCACTCTCGAGTATGAAACTCGAGTGTGAGACACTCGATTTGCAACTGAAACTTGACTCCACCTCGCTCGATTTCAAAGAGCAAAATCGAGTCTAATATACTCGATTTGTTAGATTACTAAATAGTTTCAAAACCTTGCTAACTAATGAAATTGTTTGAGAGATTTGATTATTTTTTTTTTTAAATCCATGAATGTCAAAACAATGTACATAAATTATAGAAAACTAGCTTGTAACCCCATGCATATGCATGGATATACTTAAAATATATACATTAAGATGCATAATATAATAATCTTACATATATAATTTAAATATTATTGATAGTTATTCTTATATATATATATATATTTTTTTTTTAACTCTTTAAAAAGTCTTGTAAGAATGTTATTAGGTAGAAAATGTAAATTGTCCATTTTTTAAATATTTTTATATTCATTAATTCTAGACTCTTTGGTTTTTCTATACAATAACTCACGTGAATGGATATTTATGATATAGTCTCACATTTTATTCCAAAATTAAGAAATAAAACTCTTTCTAAAAATAAATAATTTAAGACACATGGCGCAAAATTGGACTTTAATTGTAGAATCTAATTGGATTTTTTCTAAGATTACTTATTAATATATATATATATATATATATTTTTTTTAAATTTTTGTGTCAAATGAATTGTTTTTAGTTATAAAAAAAAGGCTCATAAATATAAAATAATTCAAACTCTCTCTTTCTCTAATTTTATATATAGTGTTAGATATATGATTATGTTTTTTATAATTTATTTATATTGGACTCATTGTTTTCTACTCTAAATTAACCCATTTGGTACAAAAATTAAAAAAATTTCGATTAGATGGAACATGTGCTGTAAAATTAAACTCTAATTGAAATCTAATTTTTACATTGAACTAACTAACTTGGTTCAAAATTTTAAAAATTTTGATTAGATAGCACACGTGGTGTAAAATTAGTTTTTAATTGAATTCCAATTTAAAATCTAATTGAATTTTCTCTTATCTTTACTTATATACATACATACATACACACACACACACACATATATATATATATATGTATGACTTATAAACTTGAATTGTTTTTAGTTCTACCAAAAAAAAAAAAAAAAACTTATAAATATAAAATCATTCAAAAATTATGTTTTTTATGGTTTACTTATATTGGACTCTTCGTTTTTTACACTAAATTAACTCATTTGGTACAAAAATTAAAAAACTTAGATTAGATAAGATACATGTCGCAAAATTAAATTCTAATTGAAATCTAATTTTTATATTGAATTAACTCACTTGACACAAAAATTTAAAAACTTAGATTAGATGGACAAGTGGTGCAAAATTAGACTCTAATTGAATTCCAATTTGAAATCTAATTGGATTTTCTCTCAGCTTTATCAATTATTATATATATAGACTAATTAAGGTCAGACTGTGAGACAGTATTTTTGGTGTTTACTTATGATAAGAGCACTAGCATTGGGAAGTGTAAACACCTCCCAGTTGCTATTTTACATCCTCACTTGCTTAAAACTAAGCTCCAACCCGATTGCTATTCCTAAAAAAATTTAGAAACTGTGAACAATAGGATTGTTATATACAACCCACTGTAGCTCAGATTGTAAAACTTTTAATAATATCTTATTCTCAACTTTCCCATTTAAAAATAAAGGGGCCGTTTGGTAATGTTGCTCTAGTAACGTTATTTATATTTTTTAGAAATACGTATAGGTGAAAAAGTGTGTGAAAATACGTGTAATGTTATTTAAATACTAAAAACTGTTGCTTAAAAGACCCTACCAAACCGCCCCAAAATATCTCCTCTCTCATCTCATCTGTATCCTCTCCATCTCCATCTCTCATCAGTTCTCTATCTCTCAACAAAATCAAAGGCTCTCTCTCAAACCAGTGCTCTCTCTTCCCCCAGATCTATTTATCATCTATTTTTGTTTCTTCTATTCTCTCTAATCAGTGTTATGGGCTTCGGGTTACTGGGGCTTTGTTTGTGTTTTGGGTTGCTGGTGGTTATGTTGTTTGAGTTTCGGGTTGAATCAGTTTGAGTTTCAGGTTGTTGTTGGTGTTTGTTTGAGTTTTGGTGTTAAATCGGTTTGAGTTTTAGTGTTGAATCGGTGTGAGTTTTGGTGCTGAGTCGATTGAGTTCGATGTTGACTCAGTTTGAGTTTCGGTGTTGAATCAGTTTGAGTTCGGTGTTGAATCGGTTTGAATTTCGGTCTTGAATCGATGGGTTGCTTGCCGGTTTTGGGGTGGGTTTTTTTTGGGTTTGGTGAGTGGTGGTGGTGAACGGTGGAGGGCTTTTTTTTGGGATTTGTTGTTGTGGTGGATGGTGATGGTGAGTGTAGTGGTGGTGGGTAGCAGTTCCGATTTGGGTTTTGTATTTTTTTTTTGGGTTTGTGGGTATGGATATCTAATCGGTGGTGTGGAGTTTGTGGCTGTGCGTTTGGTGGTTTGGTGCGTTTGGTTGATGATCGTGGTTTGGGTTTTTGGTTGATTTTGTGGGTTTGGTGGTTGGCAGGTAGCAGTGGGGGAAGAGGTGTTGGGTAGAATAGAGAGATGGGAGAGAAGAGAGAAAATTAGATTTGTTTATATTATTTAATTTGTAAAATGAGATGATAAAATAGATAAAGTAGGTTTTGAGGATGCAAAATAGAATTTTTTTGCATCCCCGGATGCTAATGCTCTAAGCAAACGCAAAGATAAAAGAAAATAATACAACATATATTTTTATTTTGATAAATCGATAGTTGGGGATTGAGGGATTTGAATCGTGGATATCTTGGTTGAAAACACCAAAAAGTATCAGTTAAGTTACAAGACTCTTGGTGAAAATATTTCATTCATAAGTTTTGCATGTTGCATTTATCTTTACTTGAAACATTGGGAGGCGAGGAGGGTGGTCTTATACTACTCATATCATTCCAAAGAATTCAAATTCATATGATAGCAACAATAATAAATCACTAGAGGCCAGTCAGTGGTTGTTTTTCTTGTGCTTAACAATTGTGTGGATACACACAAGTGTGTAATATGTTTTACTCTTTTGTAATGATGCCACCATATGCACAAGTGTTTTAAACACACTTGCTACTGATCTCCAACAACAATAAGTCCATTAAAATAAAAATTTTCGTAATTTTTTTTCCCACAACTGATAACAATGATATGGCATGTTGGTGTTCAATAAAAGGGGTATTAATGATAGGTTATGTAAAAATGAGATTGTTCAAATCACAACTTATCATCTTAGTAGTTCTGTTCATAGCATTACTCCCCACACCAATTGAGTTTATTCGTTCTAAGAATTCTGAAGCATGGGCACTTGTGTATTTTGCTTAAAACAATGCCTCACGACTTCCAGCATAACATAACAAAAGGGCTTCATATCAATAATTAGAAGCGTACGTGACTGTGTATCAATCATCGTAAGTGTATATGTTGATATTATATGCGAAGCTCTAATTCTATACTGATTATTCTAATTTGATTTGACAGCAAGACCTTCGGTAAAAAATTAGCTCTAGTGCAATGGATCCAACACGATACGAATACGTGTCCATATCATGTTGGCTCCAGTGAATTGGAGCTAACCGCTTAATCAATCTATACTACTAATAACACGATTCTCTTGTTTGAGTTTCACAATTTGGTGTACCAAAATACTTTCAAATTCATCTATTTAGAAAGTTTAAATAACAAGATTAGAACTGTAAAATTACTCATTTAAAAACTCCTAAATTTTAGATAAATTTTTAAAAAATTTCTTTATTAAATGCAAATTTTAAAAACAAAACCACATTTATTTTTTTTTAAAAAAAAATTGTTTATCTCTCTCTCTCTCTTACATTAGTCAAAGCTTTTTTCTTTTCTTTTTTTTCACTCTATCTCACTTTATTTTTTTAGAAAACTTATTTTAATTCAATGACAACCCCTTATCCATATTCCTTAAAATTAGGCACTTCTATTTCTCTTTATTCCTTTTGAATGACAAGCCAGTTGACAAAATCAAACAAAAATAAATGCATATCTTCCTCCTGTTTAATCTTTAAAAAAAAAAAAAAAAAACTCTCTTTTTCTCTGAAAGGAAGGAGTACTCCTTTCCTAAAAGATATTCTCTTTGTGTTGTTTCGTTTTTTTTTTTTTTAAATCATTTTATTGCTCATATGATTTTGATCATTGTATATGATTTTGATTTATTTGTCAAGGAAATTGAAAGAAAAAGATTTGGAATAATAAACATTTTATTATAACTATTTTTAGGGTTATTGAAGAAATTGCAATTGTTGTATGTCTGGTTTTATTTAGGCAAAAATAAGGAACTAAGGACCAAATGGGATTGAAGTGAGACGAAGAAAAAGGCACAAGAGATGGCACTGTTTTCTTACCCTATTTGGTTTTTTTTTTTCGAAAGTTATTGTTTTTTGTATATGAATGAGGTACATGTGTGAATAGTTTTTTTTTTTTTTCATCTTCTTTGGCATTCTTTTTGTAATTTTGTACCTGTGAACTACAGAATTTCAGGTAAAAAACGTAATTATTTACTTTATTTTATTGCAATTGGTTTGTCCATGATGATAGGTTCTAAAATGGAAGAACATGAAAATAAGAGAGATAAAGGAGGATGAAATTCCTATGAAAAACAAGGTCATGAGTCAAAGTAAGACATCACATTGTCATTCACACCTAATACCCTCATTGATATATTCTATGGAATTGTTAGTAGATGTAGAAATGATTTTGGTTCACATTTTTAAAGTATATCGTGTTTGGATTTTAAAGGGATTACTAGATGGAATGACACATTGTGATATAAGAGATGACACTGTTTTCTTACCCTGTTTGTTTTGTATTTTGTTTTTGTATTTTCCCTTTCAATTCTCCTTAAAAGTTATTGTTTGTTGTATATGAGTGAGGTACATGTGTGAGTAGTTTTTTTTTTCTTTTCTTTTTCTTTTTCTTTGGCATTCTTTTTGTAATTTTGTACCTGTGAACTACAGAATTTCGGGGAAAAAAAATGTAATTATTTACTTTATTTTTTTGCAATTGGTTTGTCCATGATGATAGGTTCTAAAATGGAAGAACATGAAAATAAGAGAGATAAAGGAGGATGAAATTCCTATGAAAAACAAGGTCATGAGTCAAAGTAGGACATTACATTGTCATTCACTCCTAATTTATTCTATGGAATTGTTAGTAGATGTAGAAATGATTTTGGTTCACATTTGTAAACTCTATCGTGTTTGGATTTTAATGGGATTACTAAATGGAATGACACGTTGTGTGATATAATTTTCTTTTTTGAAAATTCGAAAATAATGTATAAGGAGTAACATTAGAAATAGATTAAGTATTATAATTTTTCCTTTGCATGATAATGTAAATTATCAATTTAATTTTTGAATACTTAGAAGAAAATGTTAACATGAGTACAAAATGTTATGTGACTATTAGGATTTATTCAAATCCAATGGTTTAAATAAGCCAACAAGTAAGATTAATTGATATTGGACCGAAACTAATATTGTTATAATACTAAAAACTCATCAAAATCAAGTTAAATTGTTTGGAGCTTTTTTTTTTTTTTTTTTGGTGTGGTAAAACACGGGGCTAAATATATTAATCAAAAGCAGTTGATGCCCGAATAAAACGGATTATAGCATTAAAGTCATAATCAAGGCCCTCGGGGATATTTGCAGACTAACATTGTGAAGGGATAGAATATAGTAAGTTAATACGGGTTTGAAAGATTATTGTAAACTAGCATCTCGAGTTTTAGAAACTCGAGTTCCATATAAATCTCGAGACTTAGATACTCGCTTCCTACTTGCTGAGTTGGACATGATTATGCCACATAGATCTCGAGTTTTTAATAGTTGAGTTTAAAAAAACATGAATCTCGAGTTTTTTACACTCGATTTCAAACAGAGAACTAAAAACATACAAACATAAAAAATAAATAAATAAATAAATAAATAAAAAGAAGAAGAAAGAACCCGAAGAAAGAAAGAACCTAGAAAAAAAAAAAAGAAGAAGACCCACAACACACATAAATCCAGTCTCCATCAAGCCCATCCCGATTGTCGATCTACGGTATAGTTCACGATCTCCATCACCGAGCAAACGATCTAAACAAATTACACACAACTCTTAAAGATGTGAATGATTTGAAAGAAAAAGCTATGGAAGAGAGATGAACAAGATTGAGACTTTTTGTTGATTTTTCAACCAAAATTGCCTTAGTTGGTCTAATGCCTATGTGGGCATTACTTGCTTTTTGTTGTCTTGGTTTGTATTGAAAAGGGTCTTGTTGCTTTTTGGGTTTTGAAGGGTTGAACATTTGCTGGAGATTGGTGGGTTGGTTCTTGATTGGAGCTTCTTTTTTCTAAAGTCAGGTACATTTGTGGGGTTGTATTTCGTAGCTACGCACGGGAACTCGAGTCTTAGAGACTCGAGTTCCACATGGAATTTTTATTCACGTCAGTTGTCTTAGAACTCTGGAACTCGAGTTTTAAAAACTTGATTTGCTATTGAACCTGAGTTTTAAAAACTCGAGATGCTAGTTTTCCACCTTCTTTCGCAACTTGTCAACTAACAAAATTCTTCTAATAACAAGGTTAAATGGAAAAAAAAATTCCAGGGGCCTCCATAACAACAAAAGGAGGAATTACATAAGAAACAAAAGGTTTAGTTTGGTAGCGGCCAAGATTTGCAAGCAAGTAAGCAGCTCTATTGGTTTCCCTGAAGCAGTGTTGCATGCGATACTCCTGAAAAGCTTGGAGCATGTTCCTGCAGTCATTCACGATAGGCTGGGTTAACCGATTAGTATAGCTTGGCTTTGAGAAAAGATTAATGATCAGAGGCATCAAAATTTATAATAAGTTTGTCAATGTTAAGACTTTTTGCCATAGCAATTCCATCTCTTAAAGGCCATAACTCAGCAAGAAGGATGCTTGAGGAGCCAATGAGTCTAGAGAAACCACAGACCCAAGAACCATTTGAGTCTCTTAGAAGCCCACAACCACCAACACGGCCTGAAGATAGAAGAACTGATGCATCCGTGTTTAATCTATACCACCCCAGATTCAGCTTTGACCAAGTAACAGAGCGCTGGGTTTTTTGAAGATGAGAGCTAGATCCTCGAATGAGGAAGTGGAATTCAGCAACCTTTGCTATACAAGTTTTGACAGTATCCGAATTTTGCTACTTCCCATGAAAGGCCATGGAATTTCTGTTCAGCTAGAGAGTCCATAACCCGAAAAGGAAAAGAGTTTTCTAGGGAATACCAAGATGCTTTGATGAGAAACCACAAGTACTATTAAAATGCAGCCAATCCAAGAGAGGCATACCAAATGATTGGATGGCTTTAGAGGGCAATCCAAGCTGGTTCCAGAAGCTAACCGAGCTCTGACATTCTCTTAGAAGATGTACAACAGATTCGGGGTGATTGTTGCATAGAGGGCAAGATTGGTTGATGGTAAAACCCCTTGAACCCAGCACTTCTCTAACTGAGATGTTGTTGTAAGAACACAGCCAAAGGAAAATGATAATTTTTTGGGGAGCTTTAAATTTCCAAATCCAGCTAGTAGCATAAGTGGGGGGGGGGGGGGGGGGGGTGGGGGGTGTGGGGTTCAAAACATTTAACCCTTTAGCCAAAATATAAGCTGAATTGAGGGAGAAATTTCCATCCTTAGAAGGGGCCCAAGTGTGGACACTCGATTTTGCACTCATGATTTAATCAAGGAAGATGACTGGAATGACCACCCATGTACCCCAAAAAATCATGATTGCATTACATGTATTAATTCATTCATTGTATATCATAAAAATGATATTGAGATTTTAACGGTCACGGTGGTATGCTCGGTTTCCAAATCGGACTGTCGGATCAAAAGATAACACATGATCAAGTTTGCACGATCAGTATGCATTGTGTCTAGGTAGAGTCGACCACGCACGATTAATTTAAATTAATTTTGATTGGTTAAACAATTAAAATTAATTAAATAATTTTGTGATTGGTTGATAATTACTGTTTAAAATATGATTGCTTGCATAGGAATAAATGGGATAATTGGATAACAATAAAATAGTGGATAATCTTAACTTTATCAAGACTTATTTTAGAGTATTTATCTACAAGATAATTGTTGCTAAAAAGATTTGAATTATTCAGAAAATAGATAAAAATCTTAAGATATGGATTGAAAACACATATAGGTGCAAGGACCAGCTTAAGAAAACTTAAAAAGAGAGTCCAAAACGCACCCGAACACGAAAGTACATTTGATGTCCAAGAGTACCATTTGGCACTTTTGGTGCCGAAATGCACTCTTTTGGGCTTTGGCCTAACTCTTTATGGGTGCTGATAAGGCACATCCTTTTCGATTTTTTCGCAAAAAGATGCATCTCGATTTGTATTTTACTTGTTGTTGCTTATTTTTTAAGCATTCCAGTCTCTATAAATAGAGATCAGATCTCAAAATTCAGCACATTCTTTTACGCTCTAAGAGAGACACCTTTTCACACTCTCATATTTCTGATCTCCCTTTCTGGTATTCTCTCTTAAACTAGGGTTTTTAGGTTTCAAAGATAATTGCATAAATTTCTTTGAACTCTAAAACATCCTCTCAAGAAGAAGAGCGCTCCATGCAAGAGGTTGCCTCTTAACCCTTTTTCCTTATGCTTCTCTTTTGTGACGATGCATGTATGTTTTTTTTTTAGTTTAGTTGCTTTGAATATCCATAACATGAATTGTTAATTATTGTTTTATTGAAAGCGTGTTCTTGAATCCTTTATAATTGTTATGATCTCTTTCTTAATTTCCAAGATCTGCATGTAATCAATTAATTTTCTTCAAATAAAATCGAATCTACATCTTCCTTAGATGTAGATTTGAATTTTTCAAAATAAAAATGGATTGGCATCTTCATTAGATGCAGATCTGAATTTTCCTTTAAAATAAAAAATGGATCTGCATTTTCATTAGATGTAGATCTGAATTTTTCTTCAAATAAAAACGGATCTGCATCTTTATTAGATGTAGATCTGAATTTTTCTTAAAATAAAAATGGATCTACATCTTCATTAGATGTAGTTCTGAATTTTTCTTAAAACAAAAATGGATTTGCATCTTCATTAGGTGTAGATCTGAATTTTCCTTCAAAATAAAAAATGGATCTACACCTTCATTAGATGTAGATCTGAATTTTTCTTAAAACAAAAACGGATTTGCATATTCAATAGATGTAGATCTGAATTTTTCTTCAAATAAAAACTGATTTGTATCTTCCTTAGATACAGATCTGATTTTTTTTAACATAGCAGATTTTGAAATAAAGAAAAAGATCATGATTGGTTGTGTTTGTCTTGTTTGTTTTATTTAATCTGTGTAGCATAAATTTGTTTCTTGAATGAAATCCTCTTCATTAAAAAAAAAAAAAAACTTGTTTCATATTTTCTTTACACAAATAAAAACAGATCTGATTTTTTTAAAATCAAAACCCATTTTTCTTAAGTTCTTAAAAACATATCTGATCTTTTATGAATCAAAACCATTTTTTTAGATCTCAAAAACAGATCTGATTTTTATAAACCAAATTCAATTGTTTTTATTCACAACAACAAATCTGAATTTTTAACAAAGAAGAAGATACATTTATAAATAAATTTGTGTGATTTAGTTTATTTCACATGTGCAACATATCATTTATAGCATGTATAAAGGGGTAAATAGGCCACAAAAGTCTAAAAGACCAGACTTTGTTTGGGCAGAATGGGTGCCTAACACCTTCCCATTTCGTAACATAGCCTCGAATTTAATGTCTTTGTATAGGTAGACCTAGGTCTTATCTTTGCTTTTTATTTTAGGTAGATTGTAACTAGGACAAAAAGCCATATATTTTTTGTAGATTGTAACTAGAACCTAAAGCCCTGTAATTTTAAATCTTTTTTTCAAATATGTATTTTTTATTCAATCAATGAAAGGAAACCATTCAGTTATGTACTTTTATATTTAGTTTTTTTTTTTTTTGGTATAAAAAATAAGTGGCGACTCCACATCAATTATCCAAAAAGAGAGATGCCCTAAAAAGCACTACAAAAATCTCTCTTTTTTGAAAGGCCCTAAATTTTCCCAGTCTCTCACACCAAGCTATTAAGTCTTCGCAAGGGGAGGAGGTATTAGTTGAAATTGCATTAATAGCATCCAAGAGAGGTTGGGGAAGAACAAATGATAGGCTATCCCATGTCCAATTCCCATCATTATCAATAAACTGAGCAACCAAGTTTTGATCTTCCTGATGGTTAAGAGTATTGGAAAAACACATGTTTGTATTGCATACAAAACATACGCAGCGAAAAATTAAATGATCCACTTCATTCACAATTGATAACATATACTATGTAAATTTCAGAATATAAGAACAAGAGAGTGTACCATAGTGTAGTGAAATTCAAAACTAAAGATTAGAAGTACTTGAGAACACTTTTAATTTTCACTCCAATTTCACTTGTGCCCAGGAAGTGTGGTCTCTCAATCAGTTTATATGTGTGTGTTCAAGGGAGAATAAGAGAGTGTCCTACACTCACATAGAAATCATTTCATTCTCTAACAAAATTATGTATGTTTCTCTCCTTATAACTGATTATCTAATTGGACTAGCCTTTTGGGCCATTCCAATTGGGTTTTAGTATGTGGCTTGAAGTGGGACCAAAATGGAACAAATAAGACACTAGTTCCAATGGGCCTTGGGCTTTTCTGTCAACTCTTGACAAACCCAAAGTTACCATTAATTATATTGAATACCACTATATAAATATAATTGCATTCTACGCCTTATTAATAAATTATATCCCAAGACTTTATTATACATGCAACCCCTTCATAAAATATTCATAGTAATACAAAATCATGAATTTAGACTACCACTTTGAAAATTACTATATCTTAATCCTTGAGTTCTCGGTTTAATCCTTTAAGTTATTCATCATATATTTATGAAATCCAATTTTATAAATATATACTTTAGTAACTCCTTACTAAAGTGGTTAGGCATAACACTGAATAATCAAACTCGCTAAACTTATCTCAAGGGAATATTTTATATCTACATTAAGAGATTATGAATTCTATCTTGAGAATATATGTTCCATCAACACTAAATGTGGCTGCCCAACATACTGAGGTTTTGATCGTGATAGATCTCACTTCTGATATATCAAAGTAACCTACAGTTCATGATTAGGTTCATTATTCTCTCAGGATTAAGAGTTCAAGTAAATAGAAGTCGTGAAATTTATTATTCATTTGATAATCGTTAGAAGAATAATAAATCTCATAGCAATCTAGTTCAATATGTCTTAACTCTTAAAACATATCAACATATCAACTAGAAGTCTCCACTTCCATAATCAAGACAAATCATCTTAGTTGATATGTTATAGTTCGCAGATGAAATGCTCAATTTCATCACCGACTATGAACTAAAATTCTGAGTTTACAAAGAACTTGTGACTTATATCTTCTGTGACTATATCACATAAATCACATATTATGCATCTCATGGACTATATGATAATGTCCAAATATTCATGTTACGATTATTTTAGATAATAATAAAACAACTTTATTAATAACAACTTTATTAATTACAACATTAAGTCATACATAATGTTATACATTGCATCATTACAATAGGATTTAAGGGCATTAATCCTAACAACGAGGGCATGATAGGACAGACCAAAGGGTGCCAAAGGAGGCCCAATTATCATTCCAGAAAGAGGTTGAGCTACCTGATGATATAACTTTCCTCAAACCCAAATCGAGAAGGGGCTTAACAGCCTTACAAGCTACCCAGGTTCTAGAACATGAGCCTTTGGACAGCTATGGGGAGCACTTGATGCGACTGGACATGTATTTTGTTTTCAAGACTTTTGCCCATGACATGTTTTCTCTTGAAGAGAGGTTCCAGTCAAGTTTGGCAATGAGGGACAGATTTCTTGGGCGAGCATCATGGATGCCAAGCCCACCATGGTCAATAGGTAGAGTGACAGTATCCTAGTTTACCATGTGCATTTTCCTCTTTTCAAAGGTAGAGCCCCAAAGGAAATTGCAATTAGCTTGATCAATCTCTTGACAAACCCCACTAGGAAGTAAAGCACCTTGCATAACGTAATTTGCTATAGCACTAGAAGAAGATTGGATTAGAATGCGCCTTTTAGCTAAAGATAGGAGGTTTGCTTGCCAGCCAGCCAGCTTACCTTGAATATTTTAGATAATGAAATCAAAATCCTTACTGCCACACTCAAAAAACTTGAGAGGGAAACCAAGATACTTGTTAAATTTCCTAGTCTCTATGAATCCAAGGGAGGTGCAGATACTGGTCTTAACTAGATTAGAGGTATTTTTTGAGAAAATAATTCTTGACTTCTCATTGTTGATTTTCTAACCTGATAGTTGGCAAAAATGATTGAGCACATCTTCGATAGCATGGGCAGTGGAGAGAGTGGCTTGACCAAAAAGGATAAGGTCATCGGCAAAAAATAAGTGGGAGAAGGCGGGGCCAGATCTAGAAGCTTTGACAGTTTTCCAAGCCTTGAGAGATCTTTTCGTGGATGAGCAAACCAAGGTACTTAAGGCAAAGAATAAAAATGTATGAGAAGATTGGGTCTCCTTGCCTAATGCCATGAGAGGGGTGAAAGATTCTAGTTTGCCCCCATTAAAAAGGATGAAGACTATAGGTGACGAAATACAATCCATAATAAAGGCTATTAGGTTTGGAGGAAAGTTAAAATGGATAAGCACTTCTCGAATAAAACTCTATTCCAGTCTATCAAAGGCTTTCTCAAGGTCTATTTTCAAGGCCATAACATCAGAGCAGCCTTTTTTCTTTTCCATTGAGTGAAGAATTTCTTGGGTTATAATCATATTATCAAGGCCTTTCCTTCCAGGAATAAAAGCTGCTTGAAGAGGCGAAACAAACTACTGCATGAAGGGTCGGATTTTGTTAACAATGACTTTATAGACAATTTTATAAACTGTCCTGCAGGGACTAATTGGTCTAAAATGCCCCAACAATTCGAGCCCGATTCTTTTTGGGATAAGGACAACATGAGTTTGGTTGAGGTACGTAGGAATTTTTTTGCGTAGCAAAAATCCTCTGGACTTCCTCAATGATCGAATTTCCAAGAGTTGCCCAAAAGTGTTGAAAAAAACTAGCGTGGAGCCCATCCGCTCCTGGGGCTTTGTAGGGCTTAGGAGTGATATTGGCAGATAACAACCTTGAATCTTCCTCAGACAGGGCCGAAGCCCAATCCACTTCGAAATCAAAATTAGCAATCGAAGTTGGGTGTAGGGATTTATAGAGCTCCTGGAAACCATCCTGGATATGATTTATTACTTGCTATTCAGAATCCATCCAATCCTTACCCGATTCTTTAGGCGATCAATTCTATTGGCTTTCCTTTTGTTGATTGTTTTAACATGGTAGAATGTAGTATTCCTGTCACCCTGAAGCTGCCAGTTTAGGTGAGTAATAAATCACCCTCTTTTAGAAGAATGTCACCAGCTTTGGAGCCGCTAATACGGGTCTCGGTGACAACGATAATTCCAGGAGAGTGGAAGCTTGTTAGATCACGGATAGAACTTCTAAAAGAGGGTTTCATGGCCCCCTTGCAATTCCAAATTAAAATAATCATTTTGGAGGATATATAGGGTTCAAAAGACTCACATTCTTAGGCAAAAGCCCTCCTGAAAGTCATCTAGTTCCATCCCACCTGGCGTAGATCCTCCTTGTGCACTTGGATTCCTTGCATCAAGGTGATGGCATGCTCCAACAGACTCAGCTGCATTTGCTTGGTCAGTGTCCTAAGCGTGAAGCTCGTTGTTGTTGTGATAGTTTGGATTAGCTTCAACTGAGGGAGAATGCCTTGGATCAAAACTCCGATGGACTCCCAAGTTAGAAACTTCTTCTGACATACCTCCAGTTGGGCTAATTCTCTCTCCATCAAGTCGAGAGATGCTTCAGAGAGGTTTGACTCCAAGAGAGTTCTTGAGGTGCTGAAGGTCATTTTGTCCTAGAGGTAGAAGTGGTGGGCGATCTAGGGTGAACCGCCACCATGGGTTGGGGGTGTAGTACCAAGCTGAGTCTATCAAGGGTAGACACTCGTCCTTCATGCTCTTGTTCGTCAAAGGAAAAATAAAACTCCAAGCTTCCATCAGGTCCTTGTCCGTCCATCAGTATATCATTAGCGAATCCCAACGAATGGTGTTGATCATTATGTCCCCTAGCTCGACGACCTTGTTCTTGTGCCATATTGCCCAAGGCATGATGGTTGGGGAGAGGGGGTGTAGAGGTGGCTTTAGTTTGAGCTAAGAAGGAGAAGGGTGGTTGTTCAAAAGGACAAGAAGAGAAGGCTAGGGTATTTGAGGGGTTGGTAGATGTCTGGTTGGGCCAGGATTTTTGACCAGACGATTGAGATTTGGGTTAATTCCCATTTCTGGTAAGAGAGTAGGCCTTGGAGTGCTTGAGTGGGCTCTGGGCTTTTGGCTTGGGTTTTTTTGGTTTGCTTTGGGATAAGGTTAGTTGAAGTAACTAGTTTCCTTTTTCCTTTGTTGGTGCTTGGTTCGGTTTCATTAACTTTATTGGGAATAGGGACCTACTGAAGGATGGGATTGTGCCATGTAGGCGAAAAAATCGCCTGGGTTGGTGGCTGAAGTGACATGATTGAAGTAGCAGGCTTTTTCTTGGGATTTGGCTTTTTTCTAGAGACCAGTAGCCAAGGTCCAAAGGAATCTGGCACGGTGTCCTTAGGAGGTTCCACACTATCTAAAGTAGGCGACTCCAACATGCTGGGAGGAGAAGAAGAGCTAGCTTTGGGTTCTTGGTTAGAGCAAGTGCCTTGCTCTTGGCTGGTGGGCTTTGGTTGCTCTCTGATGGTTTAAGGGCAGGTATGTTTCCTATGACCTAGGCGGGCACATGAGAAGCAAAGGGAATGGATACCCTCATAAGTAATTGGTTGCCGAAACTTACCAACGAGGATGTTTTTTACTAGAGGTTTATCCAAGCTGACTTGGACACAGAGCCGAGCAAAGCGGCCTTTAGCATTAGTGGCAGTGTGCCCATTGATTCTAAGCACTGGTCCAATCTTGGAATCGATCTTTTTGAGGATTACCAGGTCATAAAATTCAATGGGAAGTTCAGGGAGACGTATCCAAATAGAAACTTGGGAGAAGTTGGTCGAAGAAGCTTTAAACTCAGGTTCCTAGGACTTGATGGCAAGAAAATGTTGGCCTATGAACTGAGGGCCATCCTTAAGCACGTGATCAAGATCTTCCCCAAGCTCAAAACGTGCTAGAAAATAGTCATGTCTAAGGTCAACCAATTCTAATCTTCCAGTGAGATCTGATGCGGATCTTGTCTTCTCTTGAGAGGGTTAGGACGACGTCTCCTTCGTCCACATTCTCTTCCTTAACAACCGATTTAGCATCTTCTTGCATTTGATCAACAAGACTAAAGGCTTTTTCATATGCACCACGTAGTTGTCCTTCTAATTTTGCTTTATAGCTGAGAGCTTGGAACGTGGAGTTATATGGTGGGGGGGGGGGGGGGAAGGGGTATGTCCATCCTTGATCGTTTTTGTACTTCGATGTGGGGCGTCTTCTTCTTCGCTAGAGAGGGGGAAAGCTTGAGAGTTCATTTTTGAGGCGACACATGCACGTGGAGTTCTTTTAGTATATTATATTATCTTCTTACATAAAAGTAAATCGTTCATATAAGTGTCTCACACATAAAAATCCACATTTTCTCAAGAGAAAGATGTAATACAATAATTTCTTCACAAAGTGAGTAATGATTTTCCTCTTTTTTTTTTGGTCAACTTAGTTTTTCACTTATACAAAGTTTAACCGAAAATCTTTCAACTCTCTATTACATGGCAAAAATATGTCAAAACTGTGTTTTTTTCTTCCATGAATTTTAATTAGAATTATTAAGCCCCCAAGAAAATAGAAGAGCCATAGAGGCAAGCCCTGCTTAATGGTCAAGTCCAATCATATTATTTTTTTTTGAGAAGAAAATCTAGTCATATTTAGTATGCAAAGAAAGAAAATCTAAAGATTAGCAACCAAGAAAAGCCAAATCAAAGTACAGTGCTTTGAGAGCAAAAGAAGAAGAATCCTTAATCCAAAAAACATTAGAAAAAATATGTCTAGCATATTGAGCTAACACATGAACCATAGAGTTAGCATTATGAGGAATACTACGAACAGAAAACCAATGGAGACTAGCCAAAAGCGCGTGGATGTTGACTAACACATGTCCAAACTGAAAGAACTAGGGTACATGCTAAAATCTTAATGTATGGTTCTTCTCCAAAAAAAAAAAAATTATAGTCTAATTTTATTTCTATGAATGGTTAGTATTTTTCTAACCTCTTATTTTTAAAAAAATAGATTAACCTAGGCTAGGATTTATCACACTATAAATACCATTGATCTTTTAATGATTTATTTGAAAAACCTAGAATTTAAATAAATGTGTGAATTAAAAAGAAGAAGAAGAAGAAGTTGGTGCAATTTTGAATTTTGAAACCACGGGAACAACAAACGCGGCACCCAGTTGGGCGGGATGATGAGACATTTTTATGTTAGGTTAAAATTTTGGCATTAAAAAAGAAAAAGGGTTTGGAATAGAATAGAATAGAAAAGAAAAGAAATGTGAAGTGAGACTGGAGAGTGAAAAGAAAAGAAAAGAAATGTTGAAGGGAAGAGAGAGCGTGGTCCGATTAGTTGGCAAACGGCGGCGGTTCCTTCCCAATCGTGAAACTCTCTTGTCTGCTTCCGATGATTTAGAATCAGAATTAGAATTGGTAACCTGTCCTGTTTGTGCCCTCAAAATTAGTTCTCAGCACCATGCCATCAACTCTCATCTCGGTCCGTATTCTATTTTCTCTTCTCTTCTCTTCACTGTTTGTTTGGTTTCCCCTTGTTAATTATTTATCTCTCATCTCATCTCCAGATACATGTTTGTCTGCAAGTGAAACCCCAACCCGAACCAAACGGAAATTGAGTCAGCGTACCCTTCTTGACTCAAACTTCTTGTCTAAGTCTAAGATTCATCAGTCACAGTTAACAAACAATGATGATCTTTGTGGATCACGACACTCCCACATCATCAACAATGTTGTTGTTGATGTTGCGCCTAAGGCTAAAGCAGCAGCAGCAGCTGATGTTGATGTAACTATGGAAAACGTATCTGGGGTTACTCTTCAAACCTTTATTGTTGGTCGTAGGTTTTTTAGTCATGAAAATGAATTACATGTTGGGGCAAACATTTCTCTTCTACCAGATCCTCATAATGTTAAGGATCCCAATGCTATCAAGGTTAGTCTTTTTTCTTTTTTTTTTTTTAATATATATATATTTCAAGTTCTAAATTTATTTCTCTCATAAAGGCATTGTTTGTTTGGATTCAGGTTCTTTCTGCAGATTCTGGTTCCTGTAAATGTAAAGTGCTTGGTTTTCTCCCTCGTGAATTAGCTCAATATTTGTCCCCTTTAATGGAGAAGTACTGCCTAAGCTTTGAGGTAATATATATATTTCTTAAACTGGGGGGGACCTCAGTTTCTTTGCGTAATTTATTCACTTATTTTAAACTATCTTTCTTGGAGTCCGATCACATCAAACTCAAGGGAGCTTCTGGTTCTATTGATGAGATTGCTCCCTTAGTTCTTTAGTCTTGCACTAATAGTGTAAGGAATCATGCAGTAACAAACAAAAGCAACGACCTTCTTTAGTTAGTGGTGTGGTGATCCAATAAACTTTCAACTCCCTCAATAATAACCAAGAAGAGGATATTGCAATTTAACATCAACTCTCCTCCATAATTACTTACAGAAGTTTAGTTTATGACCTATGAATGTGTGTGTGACATTGTGATATGTACAATGCACAAATAATAATTTTTTTATAAGTAAAATTAACATGTGAAGATTATTCTATTACATAGTAAGTAGACTAGAACTACTCCCTAAAACTTACAATCTAAAATTTATATGGTTAACAAATTCTACAAAGGAAAAATATTCTATGTTAGCTGATATTTTCATCTAATCCTACAAAGTTATCAGTAATAAAGCCTTGAGTCAAATTATTGAGAATTCTGCTCCTTCAAAAATTCGTTTATTTATTTTCTTTCTTTTTTCTAAACACACCCCACACCCCCCCCCCCCCCCCCCCCCCCCCCAAATAATCCACATAACTTGAAGTCGAACTATTATTCCTTTACCGACAAGCAAGCAGATGCTGCAGATCCAAATTGTGAAGCTGTAGATGATCCACTGTTTCTCCACTTTCCTTGTACATACAACACCGATGTATGATTCCCTATTTACAAAGATTATCCATTGTCAAAATCCTCCCCAATGCAGCCAACCAAACAAAGAATGCAACCATACGTGGAACCTTTGAACTTTATATACTTTTCCATGGTAACCTAAGCTCCCAGCTTCCTCTCAAAGCTTCATAATCTGACATCAAATTTACTGATACATGATACCCTCCAACAAATCTTATCCTCCCCTACACCAAACAAAAAATTGGAATATAGAAGATAAAAGAATATATTTTTTTTGATAGGTAGAAGATTAAAGAATATATCAACTTTCTCCAACTTTCAATCCTGAAAATCTTGTCTATAAGGGGTCCAACACCACACAATCTTTTGTGATAGGTAAGAAAAAATATATTAAAAAAACTGCTAGATGCAAATTAGCACCAGCATATCAAAAGTACAAAAAAGATGGAAAAACAAAAACATAAAAAGACATTAATTACAAAGAAAGAGAGCTAAGGAATAGAGGAAGAGAGTCACTAGATATGAGTTCTCAAGCCCTAGCCCAATCAAACAGGGAACCTGAAAAGAGAGCAAGCATTTGATCCTCTGATCTATCCAAATCTTCAAACGTCTGCCGATTGCGTTCCTTCCAAATACACCACATCAAACACAACGGAACTAAGTTCTAAATGTAAGATGAATGCTTCCCCAACCAATTCCACCAACTAAATAGAAAATCTGACACCGTACATGAGGGAACCCATGAAATCCCAAAAATTCTAAAGACAAAGCACCACAGCCGATAAGCCTTTCCACAATGTAACAACAAATGATCCATTGTCTCACCACAGCAACGACACATAATGCACCAGTCAACAAAATCAAAACCTCTAAGCCGCAAGTTATCACCTGTTAGAATCCTATCCCATGTGGCTGTCCAAACAAAGAAAGAGACACGTCGAGGTGCCTTAACCTTTCAAATACCTTTCCATAGAAAAACAACGGAAGAAGAGCCATGTAAATTATGATAATATGAGCGGATAGTAAAATCCCCATTTTTTGTTAACTTTCATCTCAACTGATCACCATCAGTCCTTGAAGGTAAATTGGCTGCCAAGAATCGAAAGAAATCAACCACCACATCTGCCTCCCAATCATTAGGACCTTGATTGAAACGAACATCCCAAGTTCTCGCATCCCCTGCTCCTTGACATATCAAAGATGATTCTACGGAAGCCTCTCTGTTTGCAGCAAAATTGTGCAAGGCTGGAAAAGCCAATTGGAGAGAAAGATCTCCACACCACCTGTCTGTTCAAAATTTCACTCTATCTCCCACCCCAACCTTACACTGAACATTTTTGTTGAAAACTTCCCAGTCCTTCCGAATACTTCTCCACAAACCACATCGATGAGCACCCCTTCCCAACTTAAAGGTCCACCCCGCCATTCTTCCCCAAATTTCAAAGCTACCACGCTCCTCTAAAGCCTATCCTCCTCGATCCCAAAACTTCAAAGCCACTTTCCTAGCAAGGATTTATTAAAAGTGGTCAACTTCCTAATACCCAGGCCACCATTAGCAATAGGCATACACACCTTATCCCATCCCAATAAATGAGTCTTAGGGTCTCCCCACAAGAAATCCCTTTGGAGCTTCTCAATTTTGTTTGCCACATGTGTAGGGATGGTGAATAGAGATAAAAAATATGTGGGAAGCCTAGATAGTGTGCTTTTAAGCAGTGTCATCCTACCTCCTTTCGACAAATACAACTTTTTCCACCCAGCTAGCTTCCGTTTGATTTTTTCTAAAATAGGGTTCCAAATAGAGGGGGACTTATGGGATGCCCCCAACGGCATACCAAGATAAGTCATTGGCAGGATCTCAACCCTACAACCCAATATCTCTGCCAAAGCATGCACATTATTTACCTCCCGTATAGGAACCATTTCGCTTTTAGCTACGTTAACCGTTAACCCAGTCACAGCCTGAAAACAAAGTAACAGCAATCGAACATGTAGGACTTGCTCCACTTCTGCATCACAAAACAAAATAGTATCATTCGCAAGCAGCAAATGTGAAACACTTTCTCCTTTGCCCCTCCTACCATCCGCCCTAAAACCACTAAGTAAACCTACCTCCTCCATTCTCTTCACCATCCTACTAAACACCTCCATCATAACTAAAAATAATAAGGGAGACAACGGATCTCCTTGTCTCAAACCTCTAGAGCTACTAAAGAAGTCAGCTGGGGTCCCATTTACCAACACAGAAAACTGCATTGTAGAGATACAGGTTCGAATCCAGCTACACCACTTCTCTCCAAAACCCATTTTCTTCAACAACTTTAGAAGGGCCTCCCAATTCACATTGTCGTAAGCTTTCTCAATATCCAACTTACAAATCACTCCCGGAATCTTACTCTTCATTCTGCTATCAACACACTCATTGGCAATGAGAACTGAATCAAGGATCTGCCTACCTTCCACAAAACTATTCTGAGATTCAAATATCAGTTGATCTAACACCACTTTCAATCCATTTGCCAAAATCTTGGCCAAGATTTTATATAAACTCCCCACCAAACTGATAGGTCTGAAATCACGAATGTTAGAGATCATAGAATACATCAACTGAGCAATCCTAAAAATCTCATGTAAAAGTAAGAGACTAGGAGTCCAACAACACGCTTTTTTCTGTTTTGTTGTTGTTGTTGTTGTTGTAAGAAATAAATTTTCATTGAAATGGACGAACCACCTCATGTACACAGGACGTATACATAAGAAAGACAAAAGAATTACAACAAATGCGAATTATAATCGAAATTAGAGGGAATAGTTGAGAGGCTTGCCCTATGCAGTGTGAGCCTTTGGCCATCATAGACTCACAGTTAGAAGTTAATAGGAAAAAGAATCTTGATCAAATTTTGGGAGGAAAATCTTAAGAAATACACACACGAGTGGACACACTAGCTTAACAGTTCATACTATCTCAACACTGAATACAATAATGCCAACACAATAGTTTAGAACTTAGTTCAATAACATGATTATGGCTAGACTAAGACTAGCAATCAAGCAACTTAACAATCAGAACAATAGTCTAATACAGCTTTTGCAAAAGGTTAAAACAACACTCAATAATTTTATTTTGAAAGGGGCTAGGGAGGACTGACTAATACCCAAGAGACTGTAAGGTTTTCCAGGTTATGCCCCCATGGTTTACATGGAGCTTCTTATATGAAGCCGTACTAGGAAGCTGATTAAATCAAACTACTACAGCAGCTCACAGTAGCTCAGCACAGTACAATAATACTTTTTTTTTTGATAAGTAGCACAGTGCAATAATACTAACACAATAACATAGCACTCAGTGCAATAAAATTACTCATAGTTAACTTCACGGTACAGCATAGTATGACATCACATGGGCTTTGGTAAAGAAGAGACGAAGGGCAGCTTTTACTGAATCACATATGGATTTCCTACTCTAGTTTTGCGCCACTGTAATAATCACATGATTATTCACAATCACTGTTATTGTATCTTATAAAAGGTGGCGGGTTAAGCTATGGTTGTGGTGATCCATATTGACTTATCCAACATCCTATTCAAGACAAAATTTTTCCAGAAAGTGGGTGATAAGGATCTAATGCAAAAGTACTGTTCATGATGTTAGCAATTATGTCATCTGAGGATACATATTTAGTTCTCACATGTTTTGTGTATTAGTTATCACACTACAGGATAATCTTTGAACTCGATGGCCAAGTTGTATGGGTACCAAGCTTGAATAGCTGAAGTAGCTGAATGTACCCATCAACTTGCATCTAAAGGAATCATAGTGTTGCTGGTTAAAATCTAGCAGTCTTGAAAAAGGGATGAGGGTATATGTATATTAGGTGTGTTTTAAAGTGTTCTCCTCCGATGAAATATTCATCTACCAGTAAAGTAATGTTTTAGGGTTATTTACGCAGACTTCTAATGTGATTTTTTAAAATTATAAGATCTTCATTAAATTTTTTATTATTATTATTATTATTATTATTATTATTATTATTATTATTTTGGTTTGCACACATTTTTATGATCTGCACATGCATTCAATTCCCATTTCTGCACTTAGTAATGAGTTTATGCAGCATTTGTTTTTAATGTTATTTATGTTCAGAATGCATTTTATAATTTGGAAAATAGTGAAATTAATTGATTTTTTAGTTCTTGTTATGATACACTTTTGGACTTCTTTCAGGGATATGTGACTTCCGTTCCAAAGAATCCTTTTGATTTTGTTCCCATTCAGATAGTGTGTCACAAGATGATATTGCATGGTGAAAAAGAATATGAAGATGTAGAGGCTTTTAAATGTTTATGGAAATATGCTATTCATGTGGTTGAATCCTCAAAAAATTGTCCACCCGGCATCACAAAATATCAGCAAAACTTTTGCCTAGTCATTCATGAAGTTATAAGAAGTAATCCTCACCTATTCACAGATGATGAAAAAAAATTCATGGGTATCAAATCTATATTTTTTTGAGTCTTTATTTCTTATGACTTTTGAGCCTTCATTTTTACTGACAGTCTATGACTACTTTATATGTGATCTGTTCACAGAATCATTTACTTCTCTCTCAAATGATAGTCAGCGGCTTTTTGTTCGGCTCTATACACGAAAAGGTTTCTTAATTTCTAGATACGCTTTTCTCATGTATTAGTTCAGCTTTGCGTGTCTAGTTATCTTGTGTTGGTCCCTACAACATATGCATTACATGTATCCATTTTTGTACCATAATAATGAACTTTTTTATTTTGTATTTTTTTAAGATGTTAAGCTATGGCTCTCAGGTATCAAGTTTTGTGCAGTTTAAGATGCATACAAGTTTACCATTTAGTCACTCTTCATCGCAATCAGCTAAAATGATTGAAATTTGGATTGACCTTTATTCACTATAAAATGATTGTATTCATGTTAGCAATTACTTGATATCAAAATTAAATAATTGGTTTACCCAAAAGTGAAAAAAGGAAGTTGGTGGCTAAGTTTGTAGCTCCTTGAACCATATTTATCATCGATCAGATTTTCATAATACAAATTAATGGATTCAGAAGAAACATACTGAATGAAATGCATACTTTTGACCCAGGGCCATGGTTTCGAATATCTACTATTTCCTATTCAGAAGTATTGGATCCTCAAGAAGCAGTCAAGGGTCTCTCTGGTAATAATATTGGTTTTTAATATTTATATTTCTTGCATCTTTCTGGCGCAGATTTCCAAATTGAGGTCCTTACTGACACTTCCTCTTGTCATATTGCAGCAATGGGTTATCTATGTTTATTTGAAGATAAAGATAAACTACATGACAATGACATTAAGGAGATATTGAATTTGCTCACTGTTTCTGAGCTACATGATATTTTGTGCAAGCTTAAGAAGGTTTGCATTTATTGACATTTCTATAAGAATTTGTATTCTCATTTTGACTAAATTAATGGTGCATCTGTTATTTTAGTGCATCTTATGGTGGAAAGATTACTTTGTTATTAATATGTTTAGAATGCATTATGTTGTGCACATGTTTGTCAGTTTCTCCATTATGCACTGTTTTCCTAGTACTTCATTTTGGACTCTGTCAAAGAATTCTGCATGTTTCCAATATAATATTACTTTTTAAAACACAATAAGTGTTCATATGGAGGACACTGAAGCTGCAAGGAGTAAGCGTTTTGTTGATCCTGAATGTTTAATTTGTCTTCTGGGGTTTGTTTTGATTGGATCATTTTTGTAATGGATGTGTAGCTAGTCTCAAGTATTAATAAAGGATGGTAATGTAAGTCTTTAGCCAGCATATAATCATCAGCCAGATCTTTTCTGATTTTTGGCTTATGCTTTAAATTACTCCTCATTTTGGACTATCTGTCTTAGGATTACTTGACTTTGTCCGAGTCTTGTACTTTTTATTATTGTTTTCTTGTAATTTTATTTGTTCCATCATATTTAGTCTGTTCTTTGGTTTAATTTTGTAAATTCTCTCTAAAATTCTGAAGATATTTTTGTTTTGGTAACCATTAAACCAGTAGTGCAGAAGCCAAAGGCATGACTAATTTTAAAGCATATTTCATTGTTTATGCATAACAAGTGGAGCATTATGGGTGGATCCTTCTAAATTTGGTTGTGTCCGTAGTTTATGCTCCAAAATTGATGAATTGGCTTTCGATGACTACACAGTATGAGAGCTACTGTGTGGACAGATACGGGTCAAACATTATATATGTATTTTCTGCATACATGTAGATGCTGTTGTACACAAGGCCACTTTATACACATCTATAAGTCATCACAAACTCATTATTAGTACTATCAATTTCTAAAAGTAGAAAGCAGCATCTCTCATTATTAGTAGTGCATGAAATCTGCTGCTCAGCTGCCGACCATCCATATGGTTCTTTTGTGGGTGTTGCCTTTGCTGCCGGGCAAGGCATTTTAATTGTTCAGGCCGTACCAAGGCAAATTTTTAGCTATAGTTCTTTAAATAATCTATTCCCTTAGTGAATGAGATTCATAGTTACCATAATCTGATAAAGCTTATGTCTTCACAAAAATGAAATAGCTTTTAATAATGGATTCTGAACTGCAACCTCTCTTTGATTTGAAATGTGTACTATTGAATTTTTATTAGTTATCTGATGGGTGTTCTATTCAATTTTTTTATGCTTCTTTTGGGGCTTCAGAACTGTAATCATGGTAGAAGAAAGTTGGATCTCCTTGAATCTCTTCTCCCTTCATTTGTAGGTGGATTATGGTATGAATGTGATAATTTATGAGTGACTCGTTGAAATTTTAGCTGGTTGTGTCAATGAGTATATATAATGTTCGCCTGTTCTTTTTCTTTTAATGTGCAGTCCACACCTAACAAGTTTGGTTTTGGATAAAACTGGTGCCTGCATTAGGATATCTTCAAAAGCTGAATCCCTTATCTGGCGTGCTGAGGTGCTTTCATGTCTTAGTGTGTCATGTTTATGTAGCAGTGGTTTGTTAAAATTGTGATTTCATCTAAAATGGTCTTCATGAATATCATTGCTCCCACAGAGGCTTTTCTTCCTGAATGGAGAGCAGAATCTATCAACATTCCTACTAATTGATTTGGGAATAGTCAAGTATCCAACTTATGACTGCATAATCTCAGAACAAATTTTCCCAGGTCAAGATGACCTGCTTGCTTATGAAGAGGTGTTAACATTGTTTCTGTTTAGAAGAAAATGTTGAATTTCTATTGCTTTTACCATAATGGTCATGGGTTACAGGCCATTGAAGTTGCACAACTAATGGATGAAGCTCTTGATGGAAACAACGTTGAATTGGTGTTAAGATGCATAAAGATAGCTGACTCCCGTATATCAAGTTCTTCTATGAAAACAATGGAATCCACAACCTCTGAATTAGTGGCTACATTTTATTCATCATTTTCAGCATCATGGGTCTACTCAAAAGTGGTCTTGTTAGGAGTTTCCTTTCTTGAGCGGGAGCGCAGGTATTATTGTGATTACAGAAACTGCTTCTTTTTGTATTCTTATATGTGAAACTATGACATTGATCTCTGTGCCTAAATCAATTTTTTAATTAGTATGTTTCTCTAATTTTGTACACAAGTAATTATTACTCGTAAATGGTGTTTATGATGTTATGTATAAGGTTTGGTGTAAACTCTGGATATGGTTTCACAATAAATAATACATTTATAGTGGATATAAAAAACATGAGGAAACACTATACTACCTATAAAAAAAAACTATCAAAGGGCTGGAATGTGTTAAAGCCCGTTCGCATTCTAGTGATGCTTTCTTGTATGTTGTATTGGACCATTAAAACAACATTATGGCACAAGCCCCTTTGTGTTACTCTCCCTACCTGGACAGAAAAAAACATTAAGAATATTCCATAGAAAGGTTTTAGCCTTATTGAAAATGTTTGGATGTAACACAAGAAAAATAACTATTACAATAGGGTAGATGTAACATTAGTTGAGGACAATCTGAAGGTGGACTGGATATAAATTTATTATCGGTTAGATGTAGCACTAATTGCCAAGAGTCTAGTAGGTCAGTGGCATTGAGAACCAGAGTTTAAATCGTCCCTCCTCAACTTTGTTGTAACAAATGAATTTAAAAAAAAAAAAAGTTAGATGTAACACTAATTGAGAAGAAGATTAGGAAGTCTGTAAAAGATGTCTCAGTTGTGACTCGTGTGGAACAAGGACAAATGGTATAGAAATATGCAAGGGTGACTTATTAACTGAAGGCATTTTAGAAGGGCAAGTAAGGGTGAAAAATCAATAATTAATCCCCTCTTTTATATCGAAAATACGCAATTAAGTTTCCTTTTTTCTTCTTTTCTATTTTCTTTGGATTTTTCCCTTTGGCCAGTTATAGAGCTAAGGTCCAGATAAGATATATAATTTCAAGATTTAACAACCAGTGTTACAGTGTATAAGTTAGAGTTTCTATAATAAAAAAATTTATATGCCTTCTATCATTTATGACATTTCCATAAATGATAGAAGGCATATAATTTATATGCCTTGAGATTGGTGCTGTCAGTGGCTGTTTGGCCGAAGACGGAAGGAGTGGCTCTTTATCAACGGTTTTGTGGGGGTTGTTTAGGTAGCGTAGATAGCGATGATTTCTCATGTGAATGTTTGCTCCTCCCTCGTGGCCATGGGGTAATGTGGTGATAAAGGCTGTGGATCAAATGATGGTAGTGCCAATTCGAGTCTACAACAGGAGGTGGTGGTTCAAAGCGTGGTTGCAGAATTTTTTGATACAAAACTATTCATGTGTTTTGTAACTTCTATTACCTTTGATGTTTTGACACATCTTTAAGTTCCATCTTTTTTTCTCTATGGTGAATTATTCCTTCCGTAAAATGTTCGAAAGAAATGAAACTTCACAATTAAGCTTAGTTAGTGAGCATGGTATGGAAAATATTTCTGTAAAGGCAGTCTTGTAAATAACTTGGATCAATAAAGTATGGGTAAATTGCACTTTTCCACCAGTGGTGATTTGCACTCTCCTTAAATTTTAAATGTGTGCAATCTATCCCCTAAACTATTGTGATGTCCCTCTGCGAGTAATAATTACTGTACATTTTAGCCACATTTTATATATTCTCGTCCCCACAATTAAATTTCCAGTGGTAAAGAAATTGCAAGTTTGCAACTCTGTTGTTTCTTTTCCCTACACAACCCCCCTTCTCAAGAACATTTTTTGGAATTGTATTTCCAATGACCTGTCAAATCATGCGCGGGGGTTAGAAATGGTTACTAATCCTGCCTTTTGAATTACAGTTGCTAACTTGCTAGTAGCAATTCAAAAATGTTGGTCTCTGGATTTTTGCATTTAGCTGTTCTATTAGAGGTTTGAAGGAATATTTTTCTTCTTCTGCAGGTATAATGATGCTATAAATTTGCTGAAGCGGTTGCTAAATTGTTTTACTTGTGATGGAAGAAGAGGATATTGGACCCTAAGGTTGTCAATTAATTTGGAGCACACTGGGTATCCCAATGAGAGCCTTACAGTTGCTGAAGATGGATTACAGGATCCATGGGTGCGTGCTGGTTCAAGGATGGCACTGCAAAGGCGAATCCTTCGACTAGGAAAACCTCCAAGGCGCTGGAAAACTCCTAGTTTTTCAGCATCTATCAGGAGGAAGATCACAGAGGTAATTGCGTACTTGATTCTTGTAGGAATTTTAATGTTCTGATATTCTTGTTGAACTTTCAAGTCAAGTTCAGTATGTAAAGCTGAAAATAGTCGATGCCTTAAAGCTGCTGCTTTTCTAAATGTGACTCATTTTGCTGGAAAACATGTTAGGTTCATGTTCAAGGGAGACCTTTGAATTGTGAAATGGGCATGAAGAACAGGTTTTATGGAGAAGATGGGGAGCAGTGTGGAGTTGAGCAGCTTGCCCTTCAGTACTATGCTGGAGAAGGAGGTGGGTGGCAGGGTGTTCATACAGAGAGTGGCATTTGGTTGACTATTTTTGCGCTTTTGATGTGGGACATTATATTTTCAAATGTACCAAATGTATTCCGTACCAGATTTCAGGTATGTTTTCTTAGTTTGTTTTTTAAGTTGTTATCTTTTCATAAGTAATGTTGTAAGCCTTTGTTTTTCAGCATCGTATCATTTTACTTTTATTTATTTCTATCATCAAGGTTGTAACCTTTGATAAGTGATGCATGTAACTTGGTGCGTTAAGCATCAATAATGTGTGGTGTTTGATCTTATTATTATGTGCCCTTCATGCCTCATTTCAAAGCGAGGAAGTGATGCAGAACACAGTAGGAAAATAGGAAATAAAGAGTGACAATAGGAATAACAAGACAAACCCTAGGCTTCACTACCTAGAATCTGCTTGCAAACCCTAGGCATCACCCCCAAACAAAGAGGAAAAATGGAGGAGACATTCTCATCTCATCATAAAATTCTTATTCAAAATCATCTGCTTTCACAATTACAAGAACACTAGTTTAGTAGGGTTTAGGGATTACACTAATATGGAAAATGCTTAATCAAATCCCTTAAAACCCTCAACATTAAAAACTAAATTCAAAAATAATTTCAAATTTTGAAACAAAATCTTAAATGAATTTGGTGCTCCTTGCATTAGAAGTATAAGATTATGTTTGGTAACAGTTTTTGTTTTCTATTTTCAAAAACTTGTTTTTGGGAATAGAAAGAAAAAACAATTTTTTTGTATTTTTGAAATCAAAAACATGTTTGGTTAGTTGAATAAAAAAATTGTTTTCTGAAGAAAAAAAATAGAAAATTTGTTTGGTAATTTTGATGATGTTCAAACAAGATTATATACTTTTGTAGCAAATGGAAATTATTATCTAATTATGAAATGTAGCGCGAAGGGTGATTACAAATTTACAAAGAAGCTATGTGTTATATAGTTTACACTCTGTGTGCACAAAGCTATATGGTATCAATTTTCAATGGACACTGCACAAAGCTTTTGGCGATGTAGGTGACAATACAGCCAATTTTGACATTAAAAATAGGAAATTATTAGTTTATATATTATTGTTTTCTGTCCATTTGGGTTGCCAAACAAGTTTTTAAGTCCCAAAAATAGAAAATTTTTGAAAATAGAAATTAAGGGAAAAAAAAAAAACAGTTACCAAACATACCTAAGAAACAGATCTACTAGAATATGGCTTTGAAAAAGAAAGAAGAGTGGCTTTAAGGGGGTGAGTGACCATATTTCTTGGCTCACACCTTATGCAAACCACATTTTTGAATGCTTAAAGTCCCTAATTTTGTGAGGGTGAGGCTATCTGATGTAAGGAGCACCAAAATCATTTAATATTTTATTTTCAAATTTGAACTTATTTTTGTGTTTTTAATGTTGAGGGTTTTGTGGGATTTAATTGGATATTTCCATGAGTGTAATACTTGAAACCCTGTTTAACTAATGCTCTTATAATGGTGAAGGACAATTAGAAATTGAATAAAAATGTTATGAGTTGAGAATGTGTTTCTCCTTTGTTTAGTGCTGATGCCAAACATACTTAGGTGCTAATGCCTAAGTTTCCTTTCTTGGTGCTGATTCCTAGGGTTTTATCTTTTTCCATTTGCTCAATTTCCCCCTTGTTATCTTCATTTGATATTTTCTGGCATCACTATCATGAGGCACCCTTCTGAGCCTTGTTGCGAGCTCTCTTTAATATAGGATTTTGCATGTAAAATTATAGCTCACCTCATCATATGATATGATACGCTCTAACATAATCTAACTGGGAAAAGTTCAGCCTCCCCAATTGATTGTGGTCAAAGTTGTTGCTATAATGTTCGTATGTTACACATGCCATCAATGGGCAAAAAAATTCGACTTTGACCCATGCATCTACCATATCCTTTATACATATCTCCTCTGTCCAAATAAAATCTTATTGCTTATAAGAAAAATGGATCTCTTAATAAAGTTTGATAATTCCCTCCCCCCCCACACACACACAATCAATTGATTGGAAAGATATGTATACTCTTATGCTTATTGGAATGACCTGAAATAGCGGAGAGCTTCTTATAAGGAAAAACCATTTAACTTTTGTTTATTAAAATACTTGCCCTTAGTCTGGACATTTCCCTATATGACGAAATTTCTATTTATGGAAAGTACACACGTGTGTGTGTGAGGTGGGTAACACAGACCTGAGAGTTGCTCTCTTGTTATAACAAAAAAGCAGGGATATCTAGTGAACTTTTGTTTGATGAGTTGTTTATTTAGCTCGAGGTATTTTGTTTGATAATGTTGTACTGGTTGTAGTTTGCATCAATAGTTGACTTCGTATCAGTAAACAATTCCATCTATATCTTATTGCCTTGCTTTTCTTAACTGCATCCTTGTTAAGCTTTGTTCTTTCTTTCTTTTCTATTTTTTGAAGTTTTTTCGATTAACTTCAGAAGTTGAGGTTCATTTCAATCATTTGCTTTTTGGGAACCTCGTTCTTGCATAGTTCCCATGCACAAGGATTGCACTTCCCTTTATAGTGCCTTTTTTCCTTCTGTGTAATAACTTCAGATAATTTATTCCTGTCCTGTATTTTCCTTGTTTCTTAAACGAATAAGGCAAGGATTGCACATTTTCACTTATTCACACGATAGGTGGGTAATTCCTTTTCTTCAGTAGGCATTTTTTCCCTATAAGGTAAAGTCCTGTTAAAGTACTGCTCTGGTGGAGGAACTATTGTCAGTCAACTCTTGCTAACAAGTGTGTTTGGATGGATGAGAGAGGAATTGAGGTAAGGAGATGGGGATGGGGATGGTTTAAGTAACCTTTATTGGATGTTTTTTAAAGTAAGAGGGGGAAGTGTTTGATGAGATTTGGAGGAATTAGATTCCCCTTCAAACCCCTCATCTTTAATACAACAAAATTGGGGGAAATGGAGGGGGAGAGATTTCACATATTTTTAAAAATATAATTAATTATCTATTTTGCCCTTATGATGTTAATTTATCTCTTTTTCTTTTGTTTGGATGGTGGGGGAGGAGAGGAGAGGAGAGGGAATGAGAGGGGTATGATTTAATGAACGTTGTTTGTAAGAGGGGAGGGGTTTGGAGGGGTATCTTATCCCTCCTAACCCCTCATTTTTAATTTGGGCAAATTGGGGTAATTTGGAGGAGGGGATTAAAAAAATGAAATGTCAATTTTCCCTTAGGATGTCTATTTATATTTATTTCTTTAAAATTAATAAAATAAAGTCACAATTGTCCATTTATCTCCCTTCCCCTCTCCCTACTTAACATCAAAACATAAGGGAGAGATATCTATTCCCCTTCTCCCTACTTAATTTTTAAAACATCCAAATAAGGTGAACGGGTAATCGACTTCATTCCCATCCACTCTCATTTACTCTCTTCTCCTTTCCCTCCTTACCCTCTACTCCTCTCTCCCTCCAAACTTCCAAACATAGTGTAAAATTAGCAAAAAAGGGGTATAGTTGTCAATTTATATGATACTTTATGATTTCCTCACCTTCCCATTTTAATTTTGAAAACATCTAAACAAAGGGGATGGATATTTTTCCTCTTCCCCCTACGTAATTTTTAAAACATCCAAACAAAGGGAAGGGGTAACCTTTTTCCTCTCCTCTTTGCTCTCCTCCCTCCGAACTTCCAAACACACCGTTGGAGATATAACAATGATTTTCTAATGGTGATATCTAGTAAATTATTCTCAGAAAGATTTTATTTTATTTTATTTTTATTTTTTTCCTTTGTAAAGCAAGGAATAACTAGCATGCGGGAAGTATATCATACAATTCAGCAAGCAAATAGGGATAGGAGCATAGCAGGAACAGGATTCAATTGGTAAAAGGCAAGCAACTCTCATAACTCATAAGAGGTCATCCCAGTTGAGATGTCCGTAGGAAGGAAGCGGTTTCAATAGTGCTTTTTCTTTTTTTATCAGTAAAAATCAAATTTATTCAAATAAATATGAGTACAACACAACCATAGTACGCAGGCAGTGTACAGGGGCTGTTAAAAAGCATATGAAAGTACATAAATCCAAAAACTCTAGCATATCATATCAGAGAAAGAATGACTGATGTTAAGCTAGAATACTCCCTGTATACTTGTGATCATTTTTTTCTAATAAAATTTATTACATATAAAATAAAAAATAAAAAGAGAGAGAGAGAGAGAGAATGAGAAATTAAAGCTGCCATCCAGTCATAGAGTGCCAGTAGCAGATTTTGTAGTTAGAAGCTCTATCTCCATCAAGGTCACAGGCATATTGTCACTATTATCAATAAGAAAACCCTTAGACTTGTTATCCAGTATCTTGTTTAGAAATATTGTAATGAAAGGAACGTAAGAGTTTTCCGCTAGGTATTTGACTAAATAGGATCTTCCAGTTCCTATATCACTAAATACCACTAGAGGGGAAGAGGCCTAACTGGAGCAAAAAGGGTTTTCCATGAGATAGTATATGAAAACTATTAGCCCCACATGAGGTTTGTGAATAAGCGATTGTCAATAATGAGCCAAAAATATCTGTATTCTGCTAAACAGAGTGTATTGAACTTCATTAGATACTTTTTGTGAATGTCAACTATCTTTATTGCTCCCTGTTGTTCCATCATATGATAACCAACTGTTGTGACAGTCCTGTAACTGTGGAAAAGAATTTTTTCCTCAAACATTCTTCACCCTTATTCTAATAAAGTTGATACGTTGATTGACTCTCTTTGCTTTCCAAATTATAATCTGCATGTGATTTCTAGTCCATTTTCCTTTGTAAACAGATTGAAAAAATGATTTTTCCATTTTGCAGACTGCCCCCTTGGATATGGAGACTGATAGCTTTTATCTGGCGAGGAAGAGCTGTATAGAATCTCATCTACAGAAAATTCATGATGGCATGGGTGAGGAGATCCTCATCACGTCATGGGAATCCCATGTAGGAACAGCTTGTAGGGGAGTTAATTGGGACCGGCATTCCCTCACCGAACTTCGGGCAGCTGTTACTTGCATTGGTGGCCCTTGTTTGACCTCACTTTGCCGCCATCTTGCACAAGATTACCGAAGCTGGTCCAGCGGAATGCCAGATTTGTTGCTGTGGCGCTTTCATGGGGAGTACAGAGGTGAAGCCAAGCTTGTTGAAGTGAAAGGCCCCAGGGATCGGCTCTCTGAACAGCAGCGAGCATGGCTACTTCTTCTGATGGATTGTGGGTTTAATACAGAGGTTTGTAAGGTGAGCCCTGTGCCGATGTCTGCCTGAAGTCATACTCTTCTGCTCTGAGAAAAATATGAGAAGAATGAGGATGGAAGTTTTCTATGATTTAAGTGAAAAGTTTTCCATTGAAGACTTTTTTTTTTATAATTTGAATTAGCAGCTTCTTAATGGAAGTGTATGTTAAATTAGATTTTGTTTGTATTTATTTTTATTTTTTATTTTTTTTTGGGATAAAATTCAAAGAGTAAGAGGGATGAAAATTTCCCTCTTATATTATCTCTTCCATTTTACCTTCAATATTGTGTAGGTGTAGAGGCGTGGATTAGTGGGAGAATGGGTTGGGATGTATTTGAGGGTAGTGGAATAAATGATGTGTGGAAGTGGAGGAATGATGGAGATTTGGAAATTCTACAAAAAAAGTCATATCTCTAGGTAGCATGCTGTTCACAATTGAAATGATGGCACAAGCTACGCTTTGAGCAACTAACATATTTTATGCCTACACAAACATCTCTAATAATGACTATTCCGCTATTGCAACGAAATACATTAAATATATTAACACAATGAAATAAGTTCATCACCAAGAACGAAGTAATGCTTGTGATCACTTGTCCCCAAGTAGATTCATTCTTATATTATCGAATTCCCCAACTTTGACCCAATACGTCAATAGGCAAAGTGTGCCTTCTAGATTTTTTCCCTTTCTTAAATAAAATTTATTTTTTTAAAAACATATCCAGTTAAGAATGCTTTTAAAACATTCGAATCCTAATCATTTTTCTTTTGGGTTAAGTTACATAGTTACTCCCAGAGTTTTAGGTAGTTTTAAATTGAATTCTAGACATATAGTTTCAATTAAAATTTTAAAGTTTAAGCTTTTTAAATCACAAAACCCGTACACTGTGCCTGCGTGTCATGTACAACAAAATTTGGCAATATATATTTACATATTATAAATATTTAATTAGTAGGTATTAATAAATAAAAATAAAAATTTGATTATTTGTAGAAAAAAAAAACTATTTATTTTAATTAGAATTTGTTTAGTGAATGTCAAGCCAAATTTAATCAAAATTTGTTTAGTTTGTGTTGCTTTCTCAAAAAGAAAAAAAAAATTGGTGTTCTAATTAATTCAATCTAGCATTGTTTAACACTTTTTGACTTTCTTATTTGATAATATTAGGATATGTCAATTCAGAGTTAAAACCTCTCATGTTATACTAAGTTAAACCAAACAAATATTGGACCCAATCATCCACATATCCAAATAAAGGAGTGTCAATCGCAATGATTTGCCTAATAATTTTCATATCAAAATATAGAGGGGATTGTCTTTCATAGTCATAGTAATACCGCAAGTGGCAAATATCAAATTGGTGTATCATCAAAAGAAGAGTGTGAAGCGATGAGGCGTGGAAGATTTGACTTAACTCCTCTTCTTTTTCTTTTTCTTTTTTAAATATTTTTAATTCAATAGTTGACTTGAGGGTGGAAGATTTGAATTTTGGATGTCTCTGTTGTAAATAAAGGAGAGATATTACCTGATTTTTCATTGGAAATTACACAATATGATTTTACCAAAAGAGGTGGCGGAGATGAGGCGTGGACCAAGTCATTATCTTGAGACAAATCGTGCAGTCTACGGTATATCCGATATAGTTAGACAAATAGTTTCTGCACGTTGTCCCCAGGATATAACAGCCCAACCACCTTTGTTGATTATCCTTGCGAGCCTATATTGCTTGTACGATATAAGCTCTCTATAGTATTTTCTTTTCCCAAAAAATTTAGTAAAAGATATATTTTGTGAATAGTAAGAATCAAAAGATGGTAAGTGTTTAGAACAATAATTAAAATTGTTTTTGAAAGTCTGTAGCTTTTGTAATTCAAAAATAATGTGTCTTAGAAACTTTTATTTATTTCCATATATATAGAGTCGGACATGTAACTTGTCCTTAGCCAGAGAATAAAAATGTTTGCTAACTTAAATGGTCATAAAGTTGTTCAAATCAATATATGATCAAAAGGTTTATATATATATATATATATATATATATATTTTGAGAAACAAACACACACACACACACAAGGGAGAGGGAAATGAGTTCTAACATAAAGGCACATCACAACTCCACTCAAAAGCCATGGTAACTTTTGAGGGTGAGGCAGGTTATACTACACATAACACACTCTCTTAAGCAATGTGGGACAATTACCCGTTCTTTTTTTTTTTGAGAAACAAACACATACACACACAAAGGAGAGGGAAAGGGGTTCTAACACAAAAGCACATCACAACTCCACTCAAAAGCCATGGTAACTTTTAAGGGAGGGTGGGGCAAGTTATACTACACACAACACACTCTCTTAAGCAATGTGGCTTTTGAGTGAAGTTGTGGTGTGCCTTTGTGTTAGAACCCCTTTCCATCTCTCTTGTGTGTGTGTGTGTGTGTGTGTTTGTTTCTCAAAAAAAAAAAAGATAATTGTCCCACATTATTTAAGAGAGTGTGTTGTGTGTAGTATAATTTGCCCCACCATCCCTTAAAAGTTACCATGGCTTTTGAGTAGAGTTGTGGTGTGCATTTGTGTTAGAACCCCTTTCCCTTTCCCTTGTGTGTGTGTGTGTGTTTGTTTCTAAAAAAAAAAGAATGGGTAATTGTCCCACATTGCTTAAGAGAGTGTGTTGTGTGTAGTATAACTTGCCCCACCCTCCCTTAAAAGTTACCATGGTTTTTTAGTGGAGTTGTGGTGTACTTTTATGTTAGAACCCCTTTCCCTCTCCCTTGTGTGTGTGTGTGTGTATTTGTTTCTAAAAAAAAAAAAAAGAGGGTAATTGTCCCACATTACTTAAGAGAGTGTGTTATGTGTAGTATAACTTGCTCCACCCTCCCTTAAAAGTTACAATGACTTTTGAGTGGAGTTGTGGTGTGCCTTTGTGATAGAACCCCATTTCCTCTCCCTTGTGTGTGTGTTTGTTTCTCAAAAAAAAAAAAAAAAAAAGGTAATTGTCCCACATTGCTTAAGAGAGTGTGTTGTGTGTAGTATAACTTGCCCCACTCTCTCTTAAAAGTTACCATGACTTTTGAGTGGAGTTGTGGTGTGCCTTTGTATTAGAACCTCTTTCCCTCTCCCTTGTGTGTGTGTGTTTGTTTGTTTCTAAAAAAAAAAGAATAGGTAATTGTTACACATTACTTAAGAGAGTGTGTTGTGTATAGTATAACTTGCCCCACCCTCCCTTAAAAGTTATCATAGTTTTTGAGTGGAGTTGTGGTGTGCCTTTGTGTTAGAACCCCTTTCCCTCTCCCTTGTGTGTGTGTGTGTGTGTGTGTTTGTTTCTAAAAAAAAAAGAATGGGTAATTGTCCCACATTACTTAAGAGAGTGTGTTGTGTGTAGTATAACTTGTTCCACCTTCCCTTAAAAGTTATTATGGCTTTTGAGTAGAGTTGTGGTGTGTCTTTGTGTTAGAACCCCTTTCCCTCTCCATTGTGTGTGTGTGTGTGTTTGTTTCTAAAAAAAAAAAGAATGGGTAATTGTCCCACATTGATTAAGAGAGTGTGTTGTGTGTAGTATAACTTGCTCCACCCTCCCTTAAAAGTTACCATGGCTTTTGAGTGGAGTTGTGGTGTGCTTTTGTGTTAGAATCCCTTTCCCTCTCCCTTGTGTGTGTGTGTGTGTGTGTTTGTTTCTCAAAAAAAAAAAAAGAATGGATAATTGTCCCACATTGCTTAAGAGAGTGCATTGTGTGTAGTATAACTTGCCCCACCCTCTCTTAAAAGTTACCATAGCTTTTGAGTGGAGTTGTGGTGTGCTTTTGTGTTAGAATCCATTTCCCTCTCCCTTGTGTGTGTATGTGTGTGTGTGTGTGTGTTTCTCAAAAAAAAAATATATATATATATATATATATATAAACCGGTCAAAAGTTTTTTTGCCAATGTATATACGTTGAGGCAAGTTAATAGCCAAAATCAAGTTTGTCTTTTAGTGTCATAATGCTATTGAAAACAAAATAACAGCCCATAACGTGGCTGACTTTTAGATATCAATTAATATTCTCCTTTAAAACTTTGACTATACACAATAATTACAATCAAGAATGGAAAGCAAGTTGTAATGCTATAAACCATTGACGGTAAATTATATAGATGTATAGTTGTATAATTTTTCTGATACTTTCCATCTATAATGTTACTATTAAATATATTAAAAGAAACATTTTAAAGCAAAAGTTTATAAAGGAAAGTATATTAAAAGTTGGCAATATATGGTATTAAAATTCACATTAATTTTCAGGGATTTCCTAATTAAAACTATTGACAATAACTATTCAAATTTTGAATTATATTTGAATTTTCAAAATTTTGCAATTAACGTATCTAACATTAAGGAATAATTGATTTCCTCAATTCACATAAATAAGTATTAAAATAAATATGCTAATTTTTATAAAAATATCCAACAATCCCCCACTTATTTTTATAAAAATAAATAGGTAAATAAAAAATATATATATATATATATATATAAGAAAAACTTTTTTTTGGGTTAAGTAGAACATTATGCATAATGGGAGTGCCAATGGCTTGAACCCTCATTTAGTGTTTCAGCAACATTGTTCCAAAGTTAATAGTGAGCAAAGTCTTGAACTATAACTTTTTGTATGGAAACAAAACATTACATCACATACATAATATTCCAGTACTCTACAATGAGCTTCTAAGCCAGCACATTACGGCCTTGTGCTTAATCCCAGCATCCATGAGCTATTTAGAGAACTAGCCCCATTCTCAAAGGAAGCGGCCTCACTTCCATGCTCACTTAGGTGTAGCTATCAAGGATGTTCTTGTAACTCTAACATCCCACTCATAAGAGCTATAGTCCACATTAAGAGTTTTTTTTTTAATAAATAAAAAACTCATCCTATATAATGTTACAAGATACATGCACGCACACCATAGGGAGGGACATGAGTATTAGTACTCATACATATATTTAGTGCATGTTAATCAAACTATTCTATGATTAGTTTTTCCCTTTGAACCTAGTTGTTGGGATCTCCCGTCCTTAGGTAGGGTATCCTCATAGATAGTTATTCTTCTTTGGGCTTAAGTCACATCCCCCTCGATGCTATCCAGATCTTTTCTCTAGCTAAAGCTTTAGTTAATGGATTCGCAATATTATCATTTGTACTAATATAATCAACATTTATGGTACCATTGTTTATGTATGATCTCACAGTACTGTGTTTTCTTCTAATAGATCTGGATTTACCATTATATTTATTGCGCACTCTTCCAATAGTGGCAGTACTATCACAATGAATTAAAACAGGTGAAATAGGTTTCTACAACATGGGAATTTCAAATAATAAATCTCGTAACCAACCTGCTTCTTCACTAGCTAAAGATAAGGCAATTAGTTCTGCCTCCATGGTGGATTTGGCAATAATCTATTGTTTTTTAGATTTCCAACTTATTGCTCTACCACCTATTGTAAATACATAGCCAGTGGTAGACAAAGAATCACCTTATAAGG
This sequence comes from Quercus ilex subsp. ballota, assembly GCA_032727855.1. Taxonomy (NCBI): domain Eukaryota; kingdom Viridiplantae; phylum Streptophyta; class Magnoliopsida; order Fagales; family Fagaceae; genus Quercus; species Quercus ilex. The sequence goes on along the minus strand of CM064913.1, from coordinate 28,453,700 downwards.
TGTTCCAACTAGCATAACTATATCTTTCAAGAATAGCATGATATCTTTGATATAGCAAACCATAGTGCGCAGTTCTTTTTAAATATCTCATTAATTGAGTCATGGCATTCCAATGCTCAAAATTAGGTTTGCTAGTAAATCTTCCTAGAACTCCTACGACATAAGCAATATCAGGTCTAGTACAATCAATAGCATATCTAAGACTTCCAATAATACTAACATATTCCTTTTGATTGTAAATATCATTTTCATCTTTAGTAGGAAAAAGATGCACATTAGAGTCAAAAGGAATACTTGCAAGTTTACAATCAAAGTAATTATATTTTTTCAAAATTTTTTCTATATAATGAGATTGATCTACAAATATGCAATTTGAAGTTCTAGAAATTTTCATGCCAAGAATCAGATTAGCTTCTCCTAAATCTTTCATAGCAAAGTTATTTTTAAGAAGCATTTTGGTAGCAGTTATAATATCCATATTAGGACAAAAAATTAGAACATCATAACATATAAACAAATTATAACATGAGCATCATCAAAAGTTTTATAATATATACATTTGTCACTTTCATTTGTTTTAAAACCATTAGAAATCAAACATTGATCAAATTTCTTATGCCATTGTCTAGGTGTTTGTTTTAAATCATATAAAGATTTTAATAATTTACATACCTTGTGCTCATTACCTGGCATTGTAAAACCTTCTGGTTGGTCCATGTAGATTTCTTCTTCTAAATCTCCATTTAAAAATGCCGTCTTTACATCCATTTGATGTATCAACAAATTATGAATAGCTGCAATAGTAATCAATAATCTAATAGATGTAACTTTAGTAACAGGAGAAAAATTATCGAAAAAATCAATATCTTCTTTTTGTTTAAAACCTTTAGCTACAAGCCTTGCTTTGAATTTTTCAATAGATCCATCAGGTTTTAATTTTCTTCTAATTATCCATTTACATCCAATTGTTTTAAAACCTGGAGGTAAATCTACAAGTTTCCAAGTATTATTATAAATAATAGAATCCATCCCATCATTGATGGCTTCTTTCCAAAAACCTGAATTAGGAGAAGATAAAGCTTCTTCTAAAGAAGTAGGGTCACCTTGTAAATTATACACATAATATTTAGGACCAAAAACCTTTTCAATTCTAGGTCTTTTACACCTCCTAGGTTCAATCTCATATTCATTAACATCTTTTGACTTAAATGTTGAACATTCAAATTTATCTTGTTGTTCAAAACCCCCACTATTTTTATATTTAAATGGAAATTTATTTTCATGAAAAATTGCATCTCTAGATTCAATTATTGTATTATTATCAATATCAAAAAAATCTATAAGTTGTACTATATAAAGAATAACCCAAAAATACACATGTAGAAGCCTTTATCCCAAGTTTAGGTCTTTTAGGGTCAGGTAGTCTCACATATGCCAAGCAACCCCAAACTTTGAAAAAATTCAGATTTGGTTTATATTTTTTCTATAATTCAAAAGGAGTTAAAAAGGTCTTTTTATGAGGTATTCTATTCAAAACAAAATTTGAAGTTAAAACAACTTCACCCCAAAAATATTTAGGAGCCCCAAAACTAACAAGCATAGCATTAGTTAAATTTATAAGACTCCCATTTTTACATTCACCTACTCCATTTGAAGATGGAGAATAAGGGGCAGTAGTCTCATGAACAACACCAAAAGATTGAATATAATTATTAAGACCAAGAGTATCATATTCTTTTCCTCTATCGTTTCTAAACCTTTTAACCTTTTTATCAAAAGTATTCTCAACTTCTTTTAAGAAAATTGATAATTTTTCAAAAGCATCACTTTCTTTTTCATAAGATAGACATATGAAAAATTTTGAAAAATTATCTATAAAGGTTATAAAATACCGATTACCTCCACGTGTCAAATGTCCTTCAAATTCACAAATATCACTATGGATAAGTTCTAGTAATCCAATATTTCTTTCAACTAATTTATGAGGCTTTCTAGTAATTTTAGTCATGCTACAAATTTCACATTTTTCAAGTTTAGGAATTAAACCTAAACCACTCATATTTTTCATATATTTATTATTAATATGACATAATCTACCATGCCAAACATTCACACTAGAAACAAAATAAGCAAAACTTGAATTTCCATTCATCTCAACATTAAGTTTAAACATGTCATCACAAGCATAGCCTTTGCCAACAAACATGCCCTTTTTAGAGAGTACATATTGATCAGCCTCAAAGACTTGTTTGAAACCAGCCTTATTCAACAAAAAACTAGAAAATAAATTCTTTCTAATGTTAGGAACATGAAAGACATCTTTGAAAGTGACTTCTCTCCCATAAGTAAATTTGAGAAGCACCTCTCCAATACCCACAACTTCAATGGTATAAGAATCATCAAGCATAATTTTCTTTTTCTCATCCAAAATGGTGTAGGTTTTGAACCAAGTTTTATCATAACAAACATGTCTGGTTGCCCCATCATCAATCCACCACCCTCCTAAGCCTTCGAGAATATTAATCTCCGTAACCATAGCCACAAGAGGGTTTTCAATGACATTGGCTTGAGCCATAGGCCCATGTTTTTGAAAACAACAATTTCTAGCCGAATGTCCAGGCTTTCCACATACAAAACATGCATAGTTGTTATTTTTAGTGTGGCTGCCATTATTTGGAGCATGCTTAGGATGATGTGCTTGGTTATTTCTTTGATTAGAGTGGGTCTTATGTTGAGGCTGATTTCCATTTGGCCTACGTTTGAAGTTCCTTTTCTTAGGCCTTACATAGTCATTATTTTTTGCATTGGCTTTTGGCATGTTTTCATTTGAAGAGATAAAATTTACATTAGGACCATTTGCTCCATGGAGTTCCACAGCTTTGTCTTGGTTCCTTGCCTTTTCCTCCACTCTCAAATGGGTGATAAGGGATTCAATAGAGAGTTCCTTTTGCTTGTGTCTTAGGACTTTGGCAAACTCCTTCCAAGACTCAGGTAGCTTGTCAATGATGGCTGAAACTTGCATTTGTTCATCTACTCAAATGCCTTCAGATTGAACATCTTGTGAAATCATTTGGAGTTCATAGGATTGTTCCACCATGGACTTGCCTTCAACCATCTGAAACCTAAAAAATTGGTTACATGCATATTTCTTGGATATAGCTTCCTCTGTATCATATTTTTGATTCATTGCCTTCTATATCTTTTTGGTTGATTTGTAAGCTTGATCATAATAATTATACAAATCATCAGAAAAACAATTAAGTAAATAATTTCTACAGTAAAGATGATCCTTATTCCTTTTTCGTAACATCTTTTTCATGTTGAGAAAGTTCTTCTTCAGTCAATTGTTCACATTTCTTTTTCTTTTGATTTTTCTCAGTTAACACATAAGCCACATTCAAGAGAGTAAGATAAAATGAAGTCTTTTGTCTCCACCTCTTAAAGTTGACACCACGGAAGCGGAATGACTTATTAAGATCACCCGCTCAAGAGGAATTAGACATAACATTACCATTTTCCAAGGATGATTTTTGTGTTCTCCATAACAATTTATCTCAAATTGTTGGAAATAAAGGAGAGATATTACCTGATTTTTCCTTGGAAAATTACACAATATGATTTTACCAAAAGAGGTGGGGGAGATGAGGTGTGGACCATGAGACAAATCGTGCTGTCTACGGTATATTCGATAGACAAATAGTTTCTGCACGTTGTCCCCAGGATATAACAGCTCAGCCACCTTTGCTGATTATCCTTGCGAGCCTACACTACTTGTAGGATATAAGCTCTCTATAGTACTTTCTTTTCCCAGAAAATTTAGTAAAAGATATATTTTGTGAATAATAAGAAGTATATGGTAAAGTGTTTAGAACAATAATAAAAATTGTTTTTGAAAGTTTGTAGCCTTTGTAATTCAAAAATAATGTGTCTTAGAAACTTTTATTTCTTTCCATATACATAGAGCCAGACATGTAGCTTGTCCTTAGCCAGGGAATAAAAACGTTTGCTAACTTTAAATGGTCATAAAGTTGTTCAAATCAATATATGATCAAAAGGTTTCTTGCCAATGTATATACGTTGAGGCAAGTTAATGGCCAAAATCAAGTTTGTCTTTTAGTGTCATAATGCTATTGAAAACAAAATAACAGCCTATAATGTGGCTGGCTTTTAGATATTAATTAATATTCTCCTTTGAAACTTTGACTATACACAATAATTACAACCAAGAATGGAAAGCAAGTTGTAATGCTATAAACCATCAACGGTAAATTATATAGATGTATAGTTGTATAATTTTTCTGATACTTTCCATCTATAACGTTACTATTAAATATATTAAAAGAAACGGTTTAAAGCAAAAATTTATAAAGGAAAGTATACTAAAAGCTAACAATATATGGTATTAAAATTAACATTAATTTTTAGAGATTTCCAAATTAAAACCATTGACAATAGCTATTCAAATTTTGAATTATATTTGAATTTTCAAAATTTAGCAATCAACGTATCGGACATTAAGGGATAATTAATTTCCTCAATTCACATAAATGAGTATTAAAATAAATATGATATTTTTTTATGAAAATATCCAACAGTCTCCATTGAAAATGTTAAGATGCCAACCAGTTCAACCACAAGACTCTTAACTTAAAACAACTTCTTAACACATGTTTCTAGTTAGAGAAATGATTTTAACTCTTAATTACACTATAAAATCCCGAGGCTACCCTTTGACCTAGGTTTGGTAATAAAATAATTTAGACATAGGCGACTAATTATGAAGTGACATGAGTATATATGGGGACACCTAATAATAAATAATAACATGTGTTAAATGACATGACAATATATATAACTTTAATTCTTTAAAAAATACCAAAAATTTCATCATTGTTTACTTGTACTACACATACTTGTACAACACTTTTATATTTCTTGTAGTACATTCCCGTGCCTCCTATATAAATGCATCTATGTTTAGTTTATTATAGTGAAATACAATACAACTATTCTGTCTTTCTAGCATGGTATTAGAGCCATTACTCTGACCTTTGGTATTTCTACTAATCTATCTTCTTTGGTGTTTCTTCTCTTCAACATTGCTCTTGTCGTTGCCGCCGCAACCACTATCGTTGAACCTCCAACGTTTCCTAGCCACCATCTTTAGGTTTCGGATCTACATCCACCACAACAAGGAGTCCCAAACACCACAGAACCACTGCCTTCATTGCCAATGCCATCTAAGGTGCTCCAATCATTGCACTTTTGCTACCAAAAGGTAAATCTCCCCTCAATCTACTCAACCATGCAAAAATCGATCGTCAAGCACTTGATGTGCCCTCACACACCACTAGAAGAATCTCCTTATCGGCCACATGCTTTATGCACTCTATTGCACCAATCACTCTCTTACTAACATCATTCCCAATTGTTAGCTTCTTGCATCGCCACACCAATGACACTTCATCACCCACATCAGCATCGCCATGTCAACCCTTAATTGCCAAATTAGTTGACTTGTCATCAAGGTGCCACGTTAACAGATCCATACTAGAACCTGATTTGGACTAAATCAAACTAGATAACCTAGACCACTCCAATTGTTATACAGTTGACTTTTTGGCATGATGCAATGAAGAGGAATTTAATGCATTATCCAGAAACCATATGTGAGATTTGGTTAATCTCCCTCCTAGAAGTTTGTGGTTGATTGTAAGTGGTTCTATAAGATCAAGACTTGCTTTGATGGATCCATTAAACCCAACAAAGCTCATTTTGTAGAAAAAAGGTTTTACACATGAGTTTGAGATTGATTATAAAGAGAAATTTGCTTCGGTTGCTTGACTTTCATATATTCATACTCTTTTGGCTGTAGCAACCTCTCGTAAGTGGAAAATTTTCCACATGTATGTCAAAAATGCCTCCCTTAATGGGGATTTGAGCGAAGAATATGCAACCTTCTCTTAGTTTCTTTCATTCACTAGACAAAGTTTGTCATCTTTGTCGTGCCCTTTACGGACTTAAGCAGGCCTCATGAGCTTGGTTTGCTAAGTTTTGCTCTACAGTATCTCAAGTGGGTTATTCCACTAATTCCTATGATTTTGACTTATTTTTTCGTGTTGCTAACAAAGGCACTATATTGCTTCTCTTGTATGTGGATGACATGATCATCATTGCAATGACCTCAGCGGCATTCAAAAACTCTAGTATTTTCTCAATCGATTTGAAATGAAAGATCGTGGCCATCTTAGATACATCTTGGGTCTTGAAATCACTCCCTCCAATGATGAGTTTTGTCTTACTCAATTTAAGTACAACTCTAATCTCTTGCCTTGAGCTAGACTCACTGATAGCAAGATTATGGATACTCCAGTTGAACTTAATGTGTGTTTGACTCTTTTCAGTGAAGAACCACTATCTGATCCCGCAATTTACAGACAATTGGTTGGCAACTTAGTTTATCTCATTGTTACTTATCCAGATATCTCTTATGTTGTTCACCAAGTAAGCTAGTTCATGGCTGCTCCATGCTTGACTCATATAATGTTATCTTGCTCATTCTTTCATACCTTAAGGGCACTCTCTTTCATGGTCTGCACTTCTATGCTCAATTTCTTCTTGTTCTTCGAGCTTACTCTGATGTTGATTGGACAGGAAACCCCACTGATCTACTGTCCTCCACTAGTTATTGCTTCGTTATTGGTACATCTCTAATCTCTTGGCGAAACAAAAAACAATCTATTATGGCCCACTCCAGCACTGAAGTTGAATATTGTGCCCTTACATATACCACATCTGAACTCTTTTGGTGTCGTTGGCTCCTCAAGGATTTGGGTAAGTTCACATCATCTGCCACTCCTATCTAGCTACTGTCATTGTAGTAAGCTCTATGTTATAGGCAAATGAGGCTATCACCTATGGCCCCTAAATAGAAAAAGGCCTCCAAATTTTAATTAATAGAGTCATTTATTTCATTGTGATAGTATTAATTAATCTCAAATATTAGCCCATAAATAAAATAATATTTTTTATCAAATGAAAAACAAGAAAAAAAAGAGGGAGAAAGAAATGTTACATCCACAACATTTTTCACAACAAATCTTAAGTGACAGGTTATTATTGGTGGGCAAAAAAGTAATTTCAAGGATGGGTTCAAATAAGAACCAATAACAACTTAACACCTAGGATTTGTTGTGAAAATGTTATGAATGTAAGATTTATTAAATAAATAAATAAAAAGCAATACACAAAAAATGTCACAACATTTTTCACAATAGTTGAGTTGACAAACTTTTATTAGTTCTTATCTAGGTCTACTACTAACATCACATTTTTATTTATCACTATCAATCCGCCACATCAATAGATGTGAAAAGTTTTGTCAAGTTTTTTGTGTCTATAGAATTTCTCAAAATTTTTTTTATGTGATTAATTAATAATTTTGCATCTAAAATAAGATAATAAAGTTTAAGTAATATTATTTTTTTTAAAGTCATATTTATTTAAATATTTAATAGTGAGTCCAGTAAATACTAATAGGTCGAGGAAAAAGTTTATGTTGACGATATAAATAACGGAATGAGCAGACATATTGGGTGATAATCAATGGAATCGTCAAATGATTGTTCATCAACTATGAACTATGATAGATGGATAATGCTCTAAAGTATCAATAAAATAAAAGAGTAAAATTAAATATTTATGATTTGATGTCAAACTACCTCAGTTAAAAGAGTGTCAAGAATGTTGTCCCAAAAAAAAAAAAAGTGTCAAGAATGAAGAAGTGTTGTCTCGTATCTTGGTAAAAGACTAGAAATTGTCAAATGAGGAAGATATCATAATTGTTTTATTCAATGGTAACATAGAAAAAGTGATTAAACAAGCTTGTAACTTTTTTTTGCTAAACAACAAGCTTGTAACTTAGTTGATAATTAACGGTACGTAAAATTAATATAGTTACGGTTTGATGTTGAACTACCATATCTACTACAGTACTACGTACTACTATCTTGGTTAATTCTAGAAATTGTCAATAAGCAAGATATTGTTATTATTTTATTCCATTGTAACGTAGAAAAAGGTTGTCTCGTATCTTGGTAAAAGACTAGAAATTGTCAAATGAGGAAGATATCATAATTGTTTTATTCAATGGTAACGTAGAAAAAGTGATTAAACAAGCTTGTAACTTTTTTTTGCTAAACAACAAGCTTGTAACTTAGTTGATAATTAACGGTACGTAAAATTAATATAGTTACGGCTTGATGTTGAACTACCATATCTACTACAGTACTACGTACTACTATCTTGGTTAATTCTAGAAATTGTCAATAAGCAAGATATTGTTATTATTTTATTCCATTGTAACGTAGAAAAAGGTTGTCTCCTATCTTGGTAAAAGACTAGAAATTGTCAAATGAGGAAGATATCATAATTGTTTTATTCAATGGTAACGTAGAAAAAGTGATTAAACAAGCTTGTAACTTTTTTTTGCTAAACAACAAGCTTGTAACTTAGTTGATAATTAACGGTACATAAAATTAATATAGTTACGGTTTGATGTCGAACTACCATATCTACTACAGTACTACGTACTACTATCTTGGTTAATTCTAGAAATTGTCAATAAGCAAGATATTGTTATTATTTTATTCCATTGTAACGTAGAAAAAGGTTGTCTCCTATCTTGGTAAAAGACTAGAAATTGTCAAATGAGGAAGATATTATAATTGTTTTATTCAATGGTAACGTAGAAAAAGTGATTAAACAAGCTTGTAACTTTTTTTTGCTAAACAACAAGCTTGTAACTTAGTTGATAATTAACGGTACGTAAAATTAATATAGTTACGGTTTGATGTCGAACTACCATATCTACTACAGTACTACGTACTACTATCTTGGTTAAGTCTAGAAATTGTCAATAAGCAAGATATTGTTATTATTTTATTCCATTGTAACGTAGAAAAAGGTTGTCTCGTATCTTGGTAAAAGACTAGAAATTGTCAAATGAGGAAGATATCATAATTGTTTTATTCAATGGTAACATAGAAAAAGTGATTAAACAAGCTTGTAACTCTTTTTTGCTAAACAACAAGCTTGTAACTTAGTTGATAATTAACGGTACGTAAAATTAATATAGTTACGGTTTGATGTCGAACTACCATATCTACTATAGTACTACGTATTACTATCTTGGTTAATTCTAGAAATTGTCAATAAGCAAGATATTGTTATTATTTTATTCCATCGTAACGTAGAAAAAGGTTGTCTCGTATCTTGGTAAAAGACTAGAAATTGTCAAATGAGGAAGATATCATAATTGTTTTATTCAATGGTAACGTAGAAAAAGTGATTAAACAAGCTTGTAACTTTTTTTTGCTAAACAACAAGCTTGTAACTTAGTTGATAATTAACGGTACGTAAAATTAATATAGTTGCGGTTTGATGTCGAACTACCATATCTACTACAGTACTACGTACTACTATCTTGGTTAAGTCTAGAAATTGTCAATAAGCAAGATATTGTTATTATTTTATTCCATTGTAACGTAGAAAAAGGTTGTCTCGTATGTTGGTAAAAGACTAGAAATTGTCAAATGAGGAAGATATCATAATTGTTTTATTCAATGGTAACGTAGAAAAAGTGATTAAACAAGCTTGTAACTTTTTTTTACTAAACAACAAGCTTGTAACTTAGTTGATAATTAACGGTACGTAAAATTAATATAGTTACGGTTTGATGTCGAACTACCATATCTACTACAGTACTACATACTACTATCTTGGTTAATTCTAGAAATTGTCAATAAGCAAGATATTGTTATTATTTTATTCCATTGTAACGTAAAAAAAGGTGATCTAGCTATCTTGTAATGTATTTTTTATTTTGAGAACATGCATCTAGCTTGTAAATTAGTTGGTGACCAAATAATCTTGACAGCTTAAAAAATAAAAAATAAATATAAACTGAAAGAGGGAAAAAACAAACTTGCACTTTACAAATTATGTTGGCTTAGTTTTTATTTAATGAATGTAAAGTAAGTTATGCAAGCAAATAAGAATATCGAAATTCAAGAGTCGTTTCTCAACCAAAAAAAAAAAAAAGAAAAGAAAAAGAAATTCAGGACTCTTACATCATCCACATATTACATATATATATATATATATATAGAATTCGAGTTGACCTATTCCTCAGTGGGCGATGATGAGTAATGGAATGGAAGAGTGAAGTTGAGAGTTGAAACATGTGAAAATTAAGGTTTTGAAACCTGGACCGTTCATTGAACCGTAAAAGGGAGAGGTTCAAGGTTTTTAAGGTTGAACTGAAGTTGAACCGAGATCGAACCGTGATGACGTCATAATTAATTTAATAATTATTTAAATATAAATAAATATATTAAATTTGTAAATATTAGCAAAATTTACTAAAAAATATCTTAAAAATTGAAACAAAATACATAAAATAATACATTATAAGGTTAATAAAAAATAGTACAACATAAATAAGCATAAAAAGAAATTTTTATAATAATCCTTTAAGAGAAATCATTTCAATTAACTAAAAACGACTATTAAAATAAATTCATAAATTGCATAGGTATTATTCTTAAATAAAAAGTTAATTTAGTAATATTTAATATGTTGAGAAAGATGACATAGAAGTTTAGAAACTATAAATCATGTAAATTTATTATAAATTTAATAATATTGCATATTAGCTCCCAAGAAGAGCACTTGATCCGTTGGTCATAGCTTCAGTCTTGCTTACAAGGCAAGGAAGTCAATATCGTTCTGGATGGCGTTTTGTTTTGGTCATGAAAACGAAATATTTCGGTACCGGTTAATACCGGTGTATTGTTTCGGGATTATTGCTAATTTGATATATAATATATGTTAAGTTAAATCCCTATAATTTGTAAAAGAAATTTAAATTTAGAAATAAAAAATTCACTTAATATGTTAAGCTTTAGTTAAAGTGTGAGCTAATTAGTAATATTAGGCCATTGATGTATTTACTATTTAGTTGATAATAATAATAATAATAATAAAATTAATGTCTTTTTCTACCTGCCGTTGGAAACTTCTAAGGTTTTAAAAAGATTTTAATTAAAAAAATAAAAGTTTTTACAACTTTGAATTATCAAGTTTACGTGGGTTAGTGTCCTATCAAAGGCACATTGCTCAAACTTCAAGTTTAAAGGCCATAAAAGCTACACATGTCCTCCAAAAAAAAATAAAATTTAAAAAGCTATTACTTGAGTCTATCGTCCATAAAACCATAAGATAAAGTAAGAAATAGAAAAGAGGGAAGAAGTTTGGCTTTTGGGACTCTGCGCGAAGGAGAAGAAGATTAGAAGGAGGACTAGATGAGAGGATGAACGGAAAAATAGAGTCACTACCAGAACTTCATGGCGACAGTGAGGATCTGAGCTATCTGGTTTTTATTCTTATCCACTGACATTGTTTATTTTGGTTTTTTTTTTTTTTAAAATACCGGAATTTGATATATTTCCCGTTATGGCCGGTACAATCCGGTATGCCTCGGTACGGTCGGTCCTGGTAGCGGCATTTTTCTTTAATTTTTTCCTATTTTATGACCGGTTGAACTGGCCTATGGTTCGTCCGGTTTTTCCGGTTGAACCCCGGTTTTTCCGGTTCTCTCAGAACTTAGTATACTCGGTTCTTTATGCTTAAAAAACCGAATTTCAGTCCGGTTTTCGGTTTTACCGGTCGGACCTCCCTGTCCGAATTTCAAAACCTTGGTGAAAATGACACGTACAGGTAACATGTGATTCAGTCTTAGTCCAATTTGATGGATTCATTTGGGTGAATACACAAAGAGGGACAAAATGGGTAAATAACCATAAAATCTCAACTATGTAGTTAGTAGTCAATAGTTTCAAACTATATTTTTTACTAGCATCTCAAGTCTTTGAGACTCGATTTAAGGCTTATAAATCGAGTTTTTGACGGTCGATTTTTATGTTTTGATCAGGTCCGAGTTGACACTTTTTCCATGTGGAGTCCACATGGAAATCGAGTCTCTAAGACTTGATTTATATGCCCATATAAAATATCACAACAGCACTAGCAAAGAAATCAGAACTCAGAAATCAAAATAGAAAGAGAAAAAGAAAAAGAAAAGAAGCCGAAGAAGAAAAGAAAGCCCTAGGCAGCGGCGACCTAGGGCCAGGCCGCGCGAGCCCCAGGTCGCGCTACCCAGGGCCAGGTCGCGTGACCTAGGCCAAGGTCGCGCTGATCTGCTGGCCGCATGACCTCTTTCTCTCTTTCTCTGATCTGCGACCTCTTTCTCTCTCTCTCTGATCTGCTTGAGACTCTCTGATCTGGTGAGGTGAGGCAGCGCTTAAGACTTCAAATTTTTTTTAAATTTTTTTGGTTTATAAATCAAATCTTAGAGACTCGATTTTCAAGTGGTCGCCACGTGGAAAAAGATGCCATATCAGACGTGAACAACCCATGAAAATCGAGTCCCAAAAACTCGATTTATGGACCCTAAATCGAGTCTCTTAAACTCGAGATGTTAGTAAAAAATATAGTTTCAAAACCTTAACTACTAACTAGATAGTTAGAAAAAAAAATTAGTTACCTATTTTCGCCCACAAAGAGACCTCACTAAACTCTCTCTCTCTCTCTCTCTCTCTCTCTCTCTCTCTCTCTCTCTCTCTCTCTCTCTCTCTCTCTCTCTCTCTCTCTCTCTCTCTCTCTCGGCCTTCTTTTACTTAACTCCCTTTAGCCTTGGCTTATGACCTTCCTATTCCTAACTCGTATGTATGATACAATCTGTCTGTTTCGATCGGTTTACTAGAAAAAGCATCATATGTACCCATACGAGAGGGATATTAATATATGTCCAAAAACATCAGAAATCTTCTCCATATATTGGCCATGGCTGCGTTCCACATTCTCATAGAGTAAGAATTAGGTGAACATCTTTTTTTTTTTTTTCTTCTTATTAATTAAGATACAGATTTGAAGAAAATTGGTTTATCTAAATTTTGTAACTCAACTAACACTTATTGGTATTTCCTATATTTCATCTAAATTTCAAATCTCGCATACCTGATTGTAATTGTAAACAAGGGGTGGTTTGAAAGATTTTTTTTTTTCACTATTTGTTTTGATGTTAATTTTTTTTTAAAATAGTCATTTAATTTTTTTTTTTATAAAATTATCTCATTTTTTATATATATATTTGATAGTAATTAATGAATTAAAAAATAATCTCCTAATTTGTCTTATTTAGCTTGCTGTGAGGTAGATTTATTTATTTATTCTTTAAAAGAGTGAAAAATAATGTATAAAAAACAAGTCATATATTTCCTTGTTACCAAATTGGAAAACTATATTTAGATAAGATATTTGATTAAAACAAATTATATAAGTAATAGAGTATGGTTATGTTTGAGCAGAGCGGATATGAATGAGCTTACGCACATTGAACGTGCGTTTTTGCATTTTGCTAAAAAATGGTGGGTTTTGTTTATTGTTCATGGGACCTGCAAGTACGAAAAAAAACCTTTAAAACTAGGTCTCATGGCACTATTCACACATTTAAAAATTATTTCGCTACAGTATTTTCAGTTTTCAGTTTTCAATTTTTAGTAATAAGCGGTATCCAAATAAACTCTTAAAATCCGAATATGTTTGAGTTTGAGCGATTCTAATCCGAGGCGACGTCGGTCCGATACAAAGAAAGAGGTGGAGACCTAAAAAAAAAAAAAAACACAGAATAGAAGTAGAAGTAGTAGAGGTAAGAGTGCGGTGCAGCAGGAAGTGGCGTTGGCTGGTCCATAGTCCTTTTGTTTTTTAACTTTAGTTTAGTTTAGTTTAGTTTAAAGTTTAGAAAGGGAAGCGTTGCGTGCGTTTTGCCATCAAATCAGTTACATTCCCCCACACGCTCACACACGTATATGTTTTATTTTTTTGCCGACAAATCCATCAAAACCAAACCCCTTCTAATAATTATCATTATTACTTTACTGCTCAAACTCTTTTTCTCTTCCCTTCTCTCATTCCTCATCTCAATTCTCAATACTTCTTCTTCTTCTTCTTCTTCCACACCCTACCCTGCCACAACAACAAAATTGTTTGATTTTACTAACAAGAACCTCTTTCATTCTTACAGTTACATACCCAGAAGACGGGTTAGTCTCAGTTTCTCTTCTATTTTAATTATTTACTCTCTCTCTGCTTTTCTTTTTCTTCTTTAGGGTTTTCTGGGAATTGGCTTTTTTCTTTTTTGGGTGAAAAAATTAAAAAAAAGAAACTACGTTGACTGAATGAATTGATTGAAAAGGCTGAAACTTGTTTCCGGTGTTTTGTCTTTAGAAGTGTTGGGAAGTTCCTTTCTCTTAATTATATATATGTGCCCCACTTCACCTTCATTTCTACTCAATCCTCTTTTTCTTCTTCTTTAAAAATTAAAATTAAATTAAATAGTACTTGTAGTTACAAGTGTTGTTAATTTTTTTTTTTTGGGGGGGGGGGGGGGGGGGGGTGGTTTGTGGAAATTTTGGAAGAGTTGCTGTTGCCCCATCTCTCTCTTTTGTTGTGATTTTAGATTCTTCATAATTGTTTGATTGTGTGTATATATGCATGCATGTGTGTGTGTATGCATGTATGTGTTTATATTTAATTTTCATGAATATTATGTCTTTTCCCCCAATGGAAAATCTTGGATTTCCAGAAATTTGACTGATATTCATAATGGTCCAAACGTGAAGTCCATTTCTTTTCTTCTTCTTCTTCTTTTTTTTTCCAAAAAATTATTTGTTTTTGTTCATAGATTCTATCCCTTAGATTTGTTACTTATTTATTTTATTAATGGGGGTTCTCAAATCTGTCTCTTTTTGTTTGGCCTTTTTATGATTTTTTATATTCCTAATTGATAATGATTAGAGTTGTGCATATAAATGCAGAAAGAGCATGTCCTACGAGGCAGTCGGGTTCAATTACATGGCGGAGGACCAGGAAATGGAAGATTTCGACAATGAATTTGAAGACGAAAACTATGGTAGAGATGGTGGAGAATTGGGTCTTGATGAATATGACATGGTTGGTCACTTGGTTCCCCTTCTATGTTCTATCCCTTAATAGCTAGCTAGCTATCATTGGTAGTGTTTTGCCTTTGTATATCTTTCCCTATAGAAATGATTTGAACTTTTTGATCTTTGAACATGGGCAGCTTACCAGGGTGACTGATACTTCAGCTGCCCAAGCCAGGAAGGGAAAGGATATCCAAGGTATTCCATGGGATAGACTGAGCATAACAAGGGAGAAATACAGAATGACGAGACTCGAACAGTACAGGAACTATGAGAATGTCCCCTCATCTGGGGAATCCATGGATAAGGTTTGTTACTTGTCCTGAAGTTCTTACTTCTATGTTTTTGGGGGAGTTGGGTGTGGTAACTAAAGCTGTTATGCAATATTATGCTAATTGTATTTGTTGTATTAGGAGTGCAAGCCAATGCAGAAGGGTGGGAATTACTTTGAATTTTTCCACAACACAAGATTAGTTAAGCCTACGATCCTTCATTTTCAGGTATGTGGACTTTTCAATTGCTGACTCGCTATCATTTGCTTTGTTTGCTTTGAAGGATTCCTTTTTGTTAATTAGAACTTTTGTGTTATTGGGAGTTTACACTGTTACTTGCTTTACGCATAGAGATATGAAGTTTTTGACTCTGCATAATCACTCTTTTAAGTTGTTATTTTCTTTTCAATCGAATTATAAGTCCTTGTTGCCTGTGTCTAATACCATGTCTCCCTCTCAAGTTAACTGCTATGAAATGTGATAAGTGTATTCTTTTTTGAAGCACTTTTATGGCCTAGCTGACAACCTTTTTTGCAATTGGCATGCAGCTAAGGAACCTGATTTGGGCCACTTCAAAACATGACGTCTATCTTCTATCAAACTATTCGGTTATGCACTGGTCATCATTAACTGGCAATTTGACAGAGATCCTCAATTTTTCAGGACATATAGCACCTACTGAGGTATTACAGTTTCTTATGTAAATTTATCATATTAGACCACAACAATAGAAAAAGAAAAAAAAGCGAAAGTCATGTCACAATATCTTAATTGCTATGGTTTTTGATTTTTTGGGTTATAATTTCTGTTCTATTCATATTGATTACTATACTTCATCCTTGCTTACTATATATGTATGATTTCTTTTTTAAATTAATCTTTTATATATATGTTTTATTGGCTGAAGTTATGTTATTTTGTCTTGTAGAAACACCCAGGAAGTTTATTGGAAGGTTTTTTGCAGACTCAAATTAGCACACTGGCAGTCAAGGAGAATTTCTTGGTTGCAGGTGGATTCCAAGGAGAGCTTACTTGTAAGGTTAGTCAAATGTTATCAGCTATTCATGTGGATATAAGTAGTTGTTTGTTGGTTACACTGGCAATGAAATGGTTATGTATGTGGTTTCAGAGTGGAAAATGATTTGACTTCTCCTTTATGAAGCATTTGCATGTTTGTTGACATTTTCCTGTCATTCATCCTAGTTCCCACTTGCTACATGTGGATGGAAATCAAATTATTCACTTCTATTGAACTCTTTTTATTTTCCTTTTAAAAAAAAAAAAAAAAAAATTGGTGGGGGTTTGGGGGGTGTCAGAGTGTGATAGAAATATGACCAGATTCACTGTGTATAGGGAAAGAGTAATTTTAATATAGGAAGTAATACTGAATATGACTAATATAGGTTTGTCTATATACATTTTGATGTTTAGTCACCTTGCTCACATAGGGAGAGTCCCACAATTTCTGGATTGGCTTTCTTGTGGAAGTAGAGATGAAACTTAAAAAATGACTACAGGGAACCAGTTTAGGGGATAGAAATGAGGTGGTTCATTTAATAGAGACTAAAAAGTTGAATATAGTAGTTTACTTTCAGTGGTTGGGTAAGAATTATATAGTTTTTCCTATTCTGAATTTATATTCCAATCTCTCTGTCTCTCTGTCTCTCACTCTCCATTTTCCTATTATTGGAGTTGTAGATATGAAATGCAAAGCAAGATGCCATTTTGAGTGACTAATACAAGTGTGGAAATTGATGAAGAATTATGTGTACTTAGTTGCCTAGTAGGCCTTGGCTCAGTGAAACCTTTTAAAGGCTGCTGATCTGTAGGCTCCCCCCATATATTACTTGGAGTTGGCATTATAGGTTTTTTGGTTGTGAATTTTTAATGGATTATGCATTACTATAGCTTGTCGGTAGTGAATTTCTAATGGACATCACTACAATAGATAAATCTTTGTATGCTGCAATTGGCTGTAACGATGGAATGTTGTCCTGTCCATGCCAGTCATAGATCTTAATTAAAACAATGCAAAGCCTAGAAGATTATCATAATTGAGTTCTTCGCCTCTCGTATTTGATGTGGAGCATATGGATTGAGCATGTTAGCTGACCTTTTTAGGATGTTGAATTTTTACTTCGGAGATTCAAAATGCTTTTGAGCATGCTCCTCTTGGTTATTTGCTCATCCAAGATTTGGCCTTTTGTTTCCTTTTGGGGCTCATTGATGTTCTTAATTTAAGATATCGATTTTTTTTCTTCTCATTTCTATTTTGGGTGGGTTTCTTAATGCAAACCTTGTACATCAGTTATGCCTTCCTTTTTTAATAAGTTGTTATATATTAAAAAAGAAATCCCCTTTCATCTTGGGACAGAATGAAATATAGTCAACTAATTTTCTTATTGAAATTGCAGTTATTAGCAATTATGAAATTGTACGAGACATGGCTGCACACATATTCTTCCCTTTTTATTTATTTATTTATTTATTTTTTAAAATAATCGGATACGGCAGGACATGCCTCGTGAAAATAAAAAACCAACAAACTGATTCCGGAAAGTTTCTGGTTGTTTCACCTGTTCCGATGAATTTCAGCCAATACCGGCCGAAATAAAAGATTTGGCCGGCATGCACTTTCAGATCTGGAACAGTGGAACCAAATAATTTGTAGGGAAAAAAAAAAAAAAACCGAGAAGAAGACGAAGAAGAAAGCACAAATTCAAGTCTTGTACCTCTTGGTGGACGAAGCTGTGATACCATTTGTGTCTCTGGAACTTCTAGAGAGATAAAGTGGAACTTTTATGAGGCGTGGAAATGAAAAAGAGGAGTGAGAGCATGTGGGTAGTTGGTGGGAGTGGAGCTTCGTAGAAGCTTCATGACTATAAATATCTTAACATATTCATTTATTTACAAAAGAACCCACATTTGAATTTTTTTTTAAAATAACCAACTAATCTCCTTTATTACTATTTTCTTTTTAAACCACTATATTAAATTCATTAATTTATATCACTTGGCTTTATAATAGCAATTAGTAAAAAAGTAAAAATATTATTCTATTAATTACTAAATAATAATACTAATATGTATTCACTTTATTATCTATTATTGCTCTAAAATTGATATATGTTTACCATTATATGAAAAAAAAAATGCATAACAATATATAGACAATATAAATAAAAATACATTTAATAATTAATTAATATATGTATCCCCGCCGTACCCGCGTTTTACTTTTTCAAAAATTTATGTGTTATAGTACCGTATCTGTACCTATACCCAAGTCTGTAGCTGTGCAGGTGCTTTCTAGTTTTTTAAAGAAGTTCAAGCGCCTTTGAATATAATTATAGACCTACTTTGACAGTACTTGAGGTGCATTTGAAGTTGTTTTTGGTTAGGCATATTTTTTAATATAGAAGACAAATTTCTGCTTTTACTCTGCATGGTTTGTAGTACTAGGTTTCGTCAAGCAGTTTCTTCATGGGCATCCTCATTCCTGTCTTTGCTTTGCTTTTTGCATAAGCAGTATTAATATTCTATGATTGCCTTAATTTTGGTCTCTGCTTTTTTTAGAGCCATAGGACGTAGGAAGCTGGATCATATCATAGTTTTACAGTATGAGTTTGTTACCGATCTTGTCAAATTTTTGGTCGATTTTGATTGTAGCAACTAATTCTAGGTGTGGAATTATTCAGTCATTTTGATTCCTATTGTTAAGGCCATCTTTAATGATTTATTATCACCCTTTACTCATGAGTTTAGAAGTAGGATATGGGAATCAATTAATGATGTAGGGAGATGATTTGTTGATCATGGTGACTGATTTAAGATTTTTCTTTAGATATATCCCTATCCCCTTGTTCCCATTAAGATGGTTGTCATTTGCATTGTTTCCTAAAATGTATGTTCTAATCGAATTGTACATAAAAGAATTATAAGAATGCTTTGGAGCTATTATGCTTTCTTATATATCTTACGAAGATTGTCTTTTGTCCATTACTGCAGCGACTGGATAAACAAGGAGTTAGTTTCTGTACCCGGACCACGTATGATGATAATGCCATCACAAATGCTATTGAAATATATGATAGCTTGAGGTATCATAATGATTTTGAAAAATAGAACTGTTAAGCTGTTGTTCTTATTCTTCATGAGACCCAGTTTGACCTAGAAATTCTTTTGCAGGGGTGGTATTCATTTCATGGCGTCCAATAATGATTGTGGTATAAGAGAATATGACATGGAGAAATTTCAGCTTATGAATCACTTCCGTTTCCCTTGGCCAGTGAATGTGAGTCTTTTAGCCCTCGTTTAGGAGGAGGGAATGAAATGGAATGGAAATGAATGAAAAGAATAATTTTAGAATATTTTTCCTTTCTCTTATTTGGGAGTTTTAATGGAAGGAATGAAAAATCTATTTCTTTGTTTGGAAGTTTAAGTGGGAGGGAATGAAATGGTTAGAAGGGAACACTCATTTCTCTCTATTCCCTTAAAACCCTAATTTTTCATTCTCCCTGAAATTGGGAGGAATGAGAGGGAATGAAATTAGATTTAATAAATTTTTTTACTAAAAACTCCTAAAATACCCCTATATATTTAACCATTTATTTTAAAATAGGGGTTTAATTATAATATTGTCATAAAATGATTCCATTCCATTCTTTCTATGTTACTCCCAAACAAGATTACTTACATTTCATTCATTTTCATTCTTTTATTTTAAAACATCTAATCAAAGTTATTTAATTTCATTCTATTCCATTCCTTTTCCTTACTTAAATACATTCCATTTATTTCATTTTCATTCCCTTATGATCATTCCGTTCCATTCCCTTATAGACTCCCAAACGAAGCCTTAAGCTTTTAAGATGAAATTGTAGATTTTCTTTAATTATTTTTTCCTGATAAATATTAATCTTTTATCATTTCACTTCCTATGTCCAACTATTATCTAAAAGGCTGACTCAATGATTACATAGGGTATGAGGCCAAGTGTGTTATGTCACTGATATCTGGAAATCAAGCTTTCAACTAGGAACCCTATTGTATCTTTCACTTTAAACCTTATTTTAATTCATTGATTTGGTGGTGAACATATGCACCGGTGCTGTAGACATATGTCAATACAAAAGGAAAACTTTATAAATACCTAACAAAGCTTGTGAATAGGATCTTGTCCACCACACTGTCATGCTTCTTCCAATGCGTTAAGATATTTGTGGTCACTATGACCCTAGCATAATGGTTTTCTTTGACTAAATGGGTCCTCTGATGCATACCCAGCATGATTCTAGCATGAATAATTTTCTTATGACTAACTGGTTCTGATGCAGCATACATCAATGAGTCCAGACCATAGGATTATCACTGTTGTTGGAGATCACACAGATGGCTTGCTTGTTGATTCACAAAGTGGAAAGGTAAAGAAAGTTCTACTCATGATAATGGAGTGTGTTTTCTTTTGCATTTCTCAATTACAAGGACATTGTTTTTGAGAAGATGGGTGAAATGGATGATTTCAGTTGCAGTATTTAAAATTTTCTTCTCTTTTTTTGCCAAATGGCACGCTATGCTTTATTTTTTAAAAATAAATTGGGAAGTTATGTAGGCACCCATTGGTTATAAACTCATGACCTCGCCCTCTATCCAAATTTGTAAGAGGAAGTCCATTTGGGCTAAAGCTCATTGGTGGCTTATTACACCAGTTTTTCCATTCCTTCCCCCCTCTCTCTCTCTTCCCCCCCCCACCCCCCCCCCACAAAAAAAAAAAAAGAGGATATATTTTTTTGGGTCATTGATGTGATCAAGTTATCAATTTTTAGCTTTCCTACAATGTCAGATTTCAATTGAGTTGAACAGTGGCACCTTGGTTTACCTTTTAGTAGTACCTTAGTAGTGATAGTGGTGTGACTCGCAATTTTAGATTTTTCCTCCAGCCATTATATGCTGCTTCAAATGACAGTATTCATGTATTTAAATCACAAGTCATTAAGTCATCAAAACAAGTCACATGACTTATTAGTTATGTGCTTAAAAATACACGTGGATGGTTAATTGAAGCACTACACAGCAGATTGAAGGAACTTTTCTTCAAACTGGTTTGGAGAAAAACCAGGTCATTTACCTAGCAAATTGCAAGTGCATTAAAGCAAGAAATGAATATTTGACTGACAAGATTGAATTACTGTTTGATATTTCCAGACCGTTGCTACAGTGGCTGGTCATCTAGATTACTCTTTTGCTTCTGCATGGCACCCTGATGGACGCAGCTTTGCCACTGGGAATCAGGATAAGACTTGTCGAGTATGGGACATAAGAAAGCTATCATCACCAATTGCAATTCTCAAGGGTAACTTGGGTGCCGCCCGATCAATTCGCTTCTCATCAGATGGTCAGTTCATGGTGGTGGCTGAACCTGCAGATTTTGTTCATGTGTATAGTACAAAGTCAGATTACCAAAAGCGCCAAGAGATTGATTTCTTTGGAGAGATCTCTGGGGTATCCTTGAGCCCAGATGATGAATCCATGTATATAGGAATTTGGGATCGAACTTATGCAAGTTTGCTACAGTATAACAAAAAGCATACATACGGTTATCTTGATTCCTTCTTGTGAGTTGTGTTCAACCGCAGAATTATTGGGAGGAAAACGCAAAAGATACTGAAGATTTTACCCTACTTCAGAAATTTTTCTTCGTTTGATCTTAGTTCAGTCTGAGCAATCAAAATGGACTGGGCAATAAGCTATTTCTGATTTGAACTTTATTCAGCATATGTATAGTGATACTTCTTCCTTTACATGAAAGCTGTATCTTTTCTCCTTCCTACTCTCTGTGTCTGTGTCTGTGTCTGTCTGCGCTTGCATGTGCACACTAGTTTGTTAAGGTTAGCCGTTGGCCCGTTAGTTATATAAGTAGGTGATCATTGCTCGACATGTTTGGGCTGGCTGTGGTGCCTTATCATCCTTGGATCGGGATGGAAAAAGTATCTTATGTGGTGTAATGTAATGTCCACAGTTATTTTGGGCTTTGAATTAGATGGTGTATTTGACAGGTCTAATGGGCCCCATATAGTGGATTTCATTTCCTGTTTCTTTTTCTTTTGTTTTTGGTATGGAATGGGATTTTAAATAATGTAACATCATGTATACCTTAATATGATAAAAAAAATTAATCTTTTCCATGAGGGCATATAGGAATTGGGTTCTGAATAGCCAAGAGTTTTTCTCGTTTAGTAGTATTAGCTGGTTTTATTTTTAAGGAAAAGTAGAGATGGAATTCTTTTTCGGCTTATGCAAAATGCGTTGAGGGGGCCGGTGCTGGTGCATTATTTTATCAGGCTTTGGAATGGAGTTGTTCAGGTGCCCTACCAAAGTGGCTTCTGACTTTACTTCCGAGTCGCCTCTGCACTAAAATGGAACATACATATGAAAAGATCATATAACATAGTAACATAGTTGGATTTGAATCCGGTGCAATACTCACCGGGTGCAATTACTTTTACTTTTTACTTATAAAGTTTTTCTTTACTTTTTTTAATCAATGGTTGAGATTGATAGTTATTTGCAACTATCAATCTCAACTATTAAAAGTAATTGTATCATGTACAATACCCTAGATATTGCACCTGATATCAATCCAACATAGTTGGTTTTTTCTCAACATTCAAGAGATGTCAATTCCCTTCTGTAGCAAAGCTGTTGATTCTGTCCGAACTTGTCGGGCCTCACCTCCATCTCCACCTCCACCTCCACCTGGGGCTGGGGGTATGTAATATGTACTGGATGGAGGGATCAAGTTAATTTGCACTAGATCGCTCTGAAGCTGAAGGTGGCAGTGGTAGGTAGGCTGTACAATCTTTTACCAAACTCAGTTAGTGCTTTTTGTCATAAAACTCCACCTAGACCTACCTAGTACCTACCCAATCAATTATATATTAGAAATTCATTCTGCATCACTCACACACTCAGTAAGTTTAGCATTTCGGCAATTTTTACAACTTTACTACAACTTTTCCATGTGACGAGTTGTAAGTGATATAAATAAAATTATGGGTTCATGTGTATCAAAGTTGTATTGAAATTGTATATTCATATTAATTAGGAAAAAGAGTACAAGAGATATATATATATATACACACGAAGAAAAAGCAAAAAAAAAAACTGACTAACTCTGACACGTGCTACAGATCCTATAACTAACCTTTACACGTGTGAACTAACAAATCAATTACACACTAATACAAGCTACATGTCGTTTTACTTGTTCCGTGTCTTCACTTATGTCATTTAGCTTTACACTTGTTCTGCAGATACCCTTGTAGCTTTCACCCTCTTCTGTCAAGCTTGCCTGATCTTGCTTAGACTTATTTCTTACATTCTGATGCTCCCCCTCAAGGGTAGCTGCTGAATGTATATTAATCATTCCCATTTTGCAAACTAGAGTTGAAAATTGATTAAAATTCAATGCCTTAGTCAACAAATCCACAAGTTGGCAATGAGTTCTAACATGATTCAATTTGGTAACCTTCTCTAACACTTTGTCTCTAACCACATGACAATCTATCTCAATATGCTTGGTCCTTTCTGTAAAATGTACTACCCCCTAGATCGAGAGTTTTACATGGAGTCGTCACTTATTTATTTTAAATGGAAAAATAAGAAAACCTTCAATATAAAAAATACTTATGTTGTATTAATGTATAAGACAATTTACATCAATTTTGTAACAAAAATTTACAATGCTTTTTTGTCCTAGATACAATCTAAGAAAAGTAAATTACATTGCTTTATTTAGTTACATTCTAAAAAATGTAAAACTGCATATACAAGAGTATCGTCTAGAATCCTTGATCTTGGTTTGGAGGCTAATTTATGAGATGGGAAGGGATTAAGCACCCATCTCGCCCGATAAAACCGGTCTCCTAGGTTAAGGTGGCCAATATCATGTCATGTCAAATAAATACAAACAATATATCATATAAACATATTAATTTGCAGGAATTGTAAACAAATATGTGTTTGTGGAATTTGACATAAAGAGACACAAAAAGTGAAACTTGTTAGATAACAATTTTAATGTAAAGAAAGCATGAAGGTAATGGCATGTTCATCCAAGAAATCAATGTAAACAAAGAATTCCTAGCCTAGACATGTTTATCTAAGCATATGAAGAAAAAACAAAGTTGTCATGTTATTTGTCATCAACATAATTGTAGAGAGAACAAAATAAAAAAAACATTAAAGCATATTTGATTATTTAAGCAATTATGAAAAAAAATAAAGGAAAAATCCCTTAGACATGTTCATCTAGAGAAAATCAAAATACTTAGACATGTTCGTTCAAGCATTTAAAAAAAAAGTAGGACAACTACCTAGACATGTTCATCTAAGCATTCAAGGGAAAGTTGTGCTTTAGCCTAGAAGTGTTCATCTAAGCATTCAAGAGAAAATTGTGCTTTAGCCTAGAAGTGTTCATCTAAGCATGTAAAAGGAATATCAATGAGACATATAGGCATGTTCATCCAAGCATATCATGAAAGAAACAAATAATGACTTGTTAAACATTTATTCAAGCATGTGTAGAAAGTTAAGAACATAATTAACTACTTAACAGCATAGAACATAAATTAAAAGGGGGAAGTGATCACTTAAAGGGCTAGGGAGAAAGCAAGAAAATACTAAACTACAACCAAAGTAAGAACAATGGTTGCACAACAGTTTTTCTTTTCTGCTTTCTCACTAGCTCTGTAAAGGGAATTCGAGGTCCAGAAAATGGAAGAGGTCTTCTCTATTTATAGGGGAAGGGATGGATTAGCTTTAAAGCTAAGTTATTAGCTTTCTTCTGAAGCAAAGGGAGGAGATAACCTGTTTAAATGAGCTGGAACGGATTTGGTGTTGATCCCCATTTGAATTTTGAAAGGAAGTTGAAGATGATGCTGCACCTGCTTCGTATTTTGGCTCTAACTTTCTGTTCAAAATTTCAATTGATTCAAGATTTGTGTTTTTCGAAAGGAAATTCAATTATGTACAACTTTTTCAGAAATAGAGAAAACAAAATTTCAACGTTTTCCAGGCCAAAAATGCGTTTCAAATTGCTGCTGAAAATAGTAACGTCTTTTGAGCATTTTTGAAAATTTTCACAGGATGTATCTGTTTCTCTATCAAATTTATTTTTCAAAAAACTTTCTTCTGAAGAAGAGGGAAGGGATAAGCCTATTAGATAAGCTTGAACAGATTTGATGTTGATCCCCATTTGAAATTTTGAAAGAAAATTGAAGATGATACTGAATTTGTGTTATCTTCTGCACCTGTTTCTTATTTTGGCCATAACTTTCTGCTCAGAATTCCAATTGATTCGGGATTAATTTTTTTTGAAAGGAAATTCAATTCTCCACAACTTTTATAGAAATAGAGAAAACCAAATTTCAACGTTTTCTAGGCTAAAAATGTGATTCAAGTTGCTGCTGAAGATAATGACGTTTTTTGAGCATTTTTCTGTTTTTTTGAATTTTTCATGGATCATATCTTTTTCTATCTCCAAATTTTTTTCAAAAGAGCAGATAAGATGGCATAAAGGAAAACATTTTTTTATTATTTCTTAAAAAAAATGAAATAAAATGAAATCCAATAAAAAATTACACTTAATTAATTTTAAATTAATTCTTGTGAGAACCAATCAAAATTAAATGTTTAAAATAGGACATGATCGGGCCCATCGTGTAGGTGAGCCATGATCATTGAAAATTGTTTGTATGATAACTTTTGATCAGGTGGTCTGATCAAAACCTATGACATACCATTATGATCATTAGAGCATCAAGATTTGTTTTGTATCACAAATCTGAAGATCTAGCGGTTGGTTAAATGCAAGTTGTAAAATGGGGTGTCTACACTTTCATGAAACACTGGATTTGATCCAATGTGCAAGACTACTTCACTATCACAAAACAACAAAGCTTCCCTTTTGTGTTCAACACCAATGTCCTCAAGAAAGTACAATATCTACACTATTTCACAAGTAGCCACTGCCATTGCTCTATACTCTGCCTCTGTAGATGATCTAGAGGCTATTGATTGTTTCTTGGACTTCCATGAGACCAAAGAATCACCAATGAAAACACTATAACCTGTGACAGACCTCCTGGTGTCAGGACAAGTAGCCTAGTCAGAGTTTGTGAAGCCTTTTACATGCAATTCTGTGCTAGCTGAAAACAGAAGACCCTTGCCTGGTTCATTCTTCAAATACTGTAACACCCTATGCACTGCATCCAGATGTGGCTTCCTTGGCTTGGACATGTACTGGCTTAACCTATGGATAGCAAATGTAACGTCTGGCCTAGAGATTGTTAAGTACAATAACCTTCCAACAAGCCTTCTATAAGCACTAGGATCCTTAGGCTCTTCCCCTTCATACTTGCTTAACCTTACATTCTGTTCCATTGGTGTCTTGGCTGGTTTACAGCCTAACAAGCCAACATCACTTAATACTTCTAAAGTGTATTTTCTTTGACACATTGATATACCCTTGTCTGACCTTGCAATCTCTAAACCAAGAAAATACTTCAAGTCACCTAAATCCTTCAACTTAAATTTCTAATCTAACAACACCTTAAACTGATCAACTTCTTCCTTGTCATTACAAGCTATCAAAACATCATCCACATAGATCAATAAAACCATGAAGCAATGACCCTTTTGTCTAGTAAACAAAGTAGAAGAGAATTTGGCAAACCATTGCCTAGAAGCTTGTTTCAGCCCATAAAGTGATTTATTCAACTTACAAACCATCTTCCCCTAGTTCTAAAACCTTGGGAGAAGGGACATATAAACTTCCTCAGATAAATCCCCATGCAAGAAAGCATTATTGACATCAAGTTGCCCAAGATACCAACCTTTCACAGCAGCCATAGCCAAGAGACATTTCACAGATACCATCTTAGCAACAGGTGAGAAAGTTTCATTGTAATCAATCTCTTCCTTCTATGTGAAACCTTTGGCAACTAACCTAGTCTTATACCTCTCAATGGAACCATCTGAAATGTACTTGACCTTATAAACCCATTTACAGCCAATGGGTTTCTTATTAGGAGGTAAAGGTGTCAAGGACCAAGTATGATTGGCTTCTAGAGCTGCAATCTCAGCGGCCATGGCTTCTTGCCATTTAGGATCAGAGACAGCTTGATAGTAGTACAAAGGTTCAACAATAGAAGAGATAGAACAGCAAAAATGTTTATAGGAAGGAGAAAGAGAATGATAAGATAAGTGGGAAGATAAAGGGTGAGAGGTACCAGTGTGGATAACAATACTAGTGGGAATTGAGGATACCTGATTGTAGTGATATGCTTGAAGATAAGAAGGCTGTTTATGGACCCTAGCAGACCTTCTAATAGGCACAGGATCAGCTAAAGGCTCAGGTGGTTCAACAGGAACATCATTTAAAAACTCATCATCGAGATCAATGTGCACAACAAGAATAGAATCATCAACATGAGCAGATGATAAGGGAGCAGCAGGCAAAGAAGAAGAATGAAGAATGGGATCAAAAGAATCATAAGAAACAGAAGGAATACAAGGCAAAGGAATGGACTGAGAAGAATCAGAACAAGAGGCAGAATTAGAACTAAAAGGGAAGACAGTTTCATGGAATACAACATCCCTAGAAATGAAGATAGAATGAGACTGAAGGTTAAACAACTTATAACCCTTCACATTGAAAGGATAACCAAGAAAAACACACCTTCTTGTTCTGGGAGAAAATTTAGTTCTAGAGGGAGCAACAGTGGAGGCAAAACATTCACAACCAAAAACCCTCAAATGTTCATAAGAAAGAGGATGTTTAAAGAGAAGTTCATAAGGGGTTTTATTGTGGAGTAGGGCTGATGGCAATCTATTAATCAAATATGCAACTGTTAGAATGCAATCACCCTAGAATTTAAGAGGAACATTAGACTGAAAATGGAAAGCCCTAGCTATGGACAACAAGTGTTGATGTTTTCTCTCCACAACAGAATTTTGTTGTGGAGTATAAACACAACTATGTTGATGCACAATGCCATTAGAACTAAAAAAGTCTGGCATGTTAAATTCCATAGCATTATCAGTTCTAATAGATTAATTTTGCAACCAAATTGAGTAAGCACTATAGAATAAAATGAAGTAATGAGAGACCTAACTTCTGATTTGGATTTCATTAAGTATACCCAAGTGGCACCGGTTGCATCATCAACATATGATGCATGCTCTAATGCAGTGAGAATAAGTTCAATTTTGCTTTAAAAAACACAAAATTGGCTTGAGTATAGAGTTTATACCAAAAACCCCAAAAGTTTGAAAACCCACTTTCAAAAAACCAACAAATTGACCAAATTGATCATCACACAGGATAGATAACACAAAATAATGATCAAATTAATCAATCTAACAAGCCAATTTCATTAAATTAAGCACAATTGAACAAAATCCCCAATTCGGGTAGTTACAAGCCCTAGAATTTCAAAATTTTCCCAAATCATCAAATTGATCAAATTAAGACACTAAGATCAGTTTTATAGTGTTCCACAACAAAAACCCATTGATCAATTTCCAAAGAAAATGATTAAATCATCAAAAATCCCAAATATTCATAGGTTCGAAATTTACCCAATAATGCATGAAAACTGAATATAAATGAAAAAGGAAGGGTATAAAGGTCTTACCGGCCTTAGAGGACAAAAACCTTACAAAAGAATCAAAGGAAAACGACAAAAATTTGCTTTGACTCCTTGACCGATCGAAGAGAGAGAGAATAGAGTTTGAAAAGTTTTGAAAAAGTGATGAACACGTGAAAACTCAAAGTTTTTTAAAAAACTCTATGCGATTTTCGATTGATCGAAATTTAGATTCGATCGATCAAAAATGCCTTCGATTGATCCAATAGCGATCGAGCATTGATCGAAACAGACAAAACCAAACCGAATTTTTAATCGCAATTTCGATAGGTTGAGAAACAGGTTTGATTGATCGAAATTCTGGAAAAATCAATTTAAAAAAAAAAAAACAAAGCAATTTTATGCAGAAACTCCTCAAAGCACAGTATTTTATCAATAAAATGCATGAGTATGAGATGAAATGCTTTTCAAAAACACTTGTTTTGAACCCAGTTTTCCCAAAATTAAGATTTTCAATCAATTGTCCTTAAATTCTCAAACTTCAAACACATTTTGCATAAATATCAAGGAATTCTTCAATCTTGGTTGGCCAAACCAAAATCACACACAATAACATAAATTTTAGCAAATAGTAACTTGTGTAGTGTGTGCAACTAGCAAAAACTTGAAATACATGTGAGGTGATATGTGAATAGAAATCAAGCACAATTTCTACAAAATTCATCACATAGAATTTGAAAGAGACAAACACTTAAAGAGTTATCATATAACTCCCACATCTCCTAGAAAACAAGTTTGCAATCATGTAAGTTTCTTGATTTACCTCATAATGTACACACCAATTTTATTTGATTTAAAGTTATTATAGCCCAATAATGTACACACCAATTTTAGCATTTAAAACCGAGGCTACACCTTATGTTCTTTTTGTGCATGTGCTACACTTTCTCGAGCACAAAATCTCACGATATGCACTAAGGTGTTCATGATTGGCTAGTAAACAGTGGTGAGATGGTTATTTATGCCTTTCTCAATAACTTCAAGTCCGACAATCAAAGACATGTGACTTCAAGATTAAGACAAAGTGATCAAAAACTATAAACATCTTCCCACACAACATGCACTACAAAGCTCAAACTAGTAAAATGCAATAAGTAAACTCATCCAAGCTAAACAAGGTACATAAACATGTTATGTAAAAATAAATTGGCCAACCTTGATTTCAAATCCAAGAAAAATAATGCAAAAACACATTTTGCTTCCCTTTTTTTTTTTTTGTTGGTTTTTTTTTTAAAAAAAAATAATAAAAAACAACCTAGAATGAAATGCATAAATGTTATGAAATGCAAATCCTAGAAAAGCAAAGAAAACAAAAACAACAAAGAGCAAAGGTCACAAAGAGTAGAGCGATGAAGTACAAGGATCATGTCAGAAAGACTCAATTAGATTGAGCCTTTTGTATCCAAAACTTTTTAGATGCAACTCTAGCATTGGAGTTATTCTTCAAATTAGAATTCTGAGCAACTTTAGGATTGGAATAAAGGTTTAAAGCCTTTACCAACTTACCAATAAGTACCAAAGGATCTTGTGCTTGAGGCACAGGTACTTTTGGCTTATTTGCTTGCTTAGCAGCTTGCAACTTGAAACAGTTTGGACGAATGTGCCCAGACTTTCCACAAAAATGACAAACCCATGCAGGCTTATCATGCAACTTGCCCTTAGGAGGGTTAGGAGCCTTAGGTTTAGACTCTTGAAGATCAACCCTAATCTTCCTAGGAGATGTGACTTCTACAGGTTTAACAACCTCACTCACAGGGGGCTTAGAAGAAGGAACAAAGTTTGTAGAACAAGGTTCAGGCACAGAGATGCTTTCTACAAAACCTAAACCAGTTTTGTCAGAGGGAGACTTTTGAACACTCAACATGTGATCAAGTTTGGAGCTTGCAGACCTATTAGTTTGTTCTCTAGCCACAGATAATTCAAGTTTCAAATTCTTAACTTTATCAAGCAAGAGTATGTTCTCAGTCTTCACATTATTCAACAGTTCATTAGCATCAAACAGTTTCACAAGCAAGTTTTTCTTATCAAATTCAAGAGATGCAATTTTCTTTGAGCCTAAATCAACACTCATAGCATCTTTTGCAGCAACTTTGCAAAGTTTATTATAGGCTTCTTGTAAATCTGCATCCTCAGAGAGTTCCCCATCAGAAGGGTTCTCTTCAACATCAACACTTTCATCAACTACAGCAGAAGCAATGAAAGCAATGAAGTTTCCATCCTCATCACTACCAGACTCATTATTAGAAACTTCATCATCACTAAGAGTTACAGCCATAGCCTTACCCTTAGACCTCAAGAATGTAGGACATTCTGATTTCACATGACCATACCCTTGACAACCAGAACATTGTTGACCCATAGAATTATTAGAAGGTTGACCTACTTTTTCTTTAGGTTTTTCAGTGTTATTCACTTTAGTGGGATCATTCTTCCTAAAATTTCTAGGTTCAACATTGTTTTTACCTCTTGCCCTTCTGTTATTGTTCCTAAGAAAGTTTCTAAAGTTCTTGGCAAGATAGGCATTCTCTGTAGCAGAGAGCACATTATCAAATCCACTTACATCAACATCATCAAAAGACTTAAGAGCCATTGATTTGGATTTGCTAGTCTTAGGTAGGTCCAACTCATAAGACTGAAGGGATCCTACAAGTTCATCAACAAGGATGGAGTCCACATCCTTACTTTCAGTGATGGTAGTTACTTTGGGTCTAAAATCCTCAGTCAAAGATCTAAGAATCTTCCTAACAATTTTAGGTTGATCATAGATTTCACCCAAATTATTAGCAGAATTAACAATATCATTAAGTTTAGCATAGAATTCATCATCAGACATCCTAATGCTTTCAAATATAATAGTTAATTGCTGCAACTTATTGATTTTAACAGTCTTTGTGCCTTCATGCACAGTCTGGAGGATATTCCAAGCAGTATGAGAAATCTCACCATTATATATTCTTTTAAATTCCTCCATAGAAACAACATTAAAGATAGCATTCATAACTTTGCTATTAAAAGCTGCTGCTTCTTTCTGAGAAGTTTGCCACTCACTAACAGGAGTAGTGGGCTTTTCCTATCAGTATTCAATGGAGTTCCAGACTCTTTCATCAATAGATTTTAGGAATTATTTCATCCTTACTTTCCAATAAGCATAATTATTCCCATCAAAGTGAGGTGGAATAACAAGATAGTCCCGTGTTCCATGACAACCGGGGTCAAGGATCAGCTCTTAGATCAAAGGATCTACTACAAAAGAGCTACTCGCTCTGATACTACTTGTTTGTTTTTAGACCCCTTAAAACACAACCAGATTAACCCAGTTAATTAGCCAAGTGAATACTTAGTCAAATTAAACAGATCTAGGTTAACACAGATAAATCATATCATTGTAAAGTGCAGAAAATAAAGAACACAACGATATGGTAACCCAGAAAAACCAAACCGGTAAAAAACATATGGAGGATTTAATCTAGCTATCCTTAAGGTAAAACAAATCCACTATGAAAGAATTGAAGTTTACACAGTAGTGACTTAGACCACTAATATTCTATTACTACCTTGAGTAGGAAACTTACTACCACGACCACGTGACAACTCCGAGTCCACGGACTACTTCTTTCTTGGATTCTCAGCAAGCACAAGCACTCCTGCTTGTATATCTTTAAGCTCTTGAATCTGCAATTGAAATGATCACCAAACTCTCGATATCAATCTTGAGATTGGAAACCCTAAGTGTATGTGAAGGCAAACTGTTGGAAATATACATGCACGCAGTGGAAAAATTAACGGATCTACTTCATTCAGAATTGATAACATGCATTATGTAAGTTTCAGAATATAGAATAAGAGAGTGTACCTTAATGCAGTGAATTTCAAAACCAAAGATCAGAAGTTCTCAGAAACACTTTCAATCTTCACTCCAATTCCACTAACGGCCAAGATGTGTGGTCTCTCAATCAGTTTCCAAGGGAGAATAATTGAGTGGCTTCACTCACACATACACACCATTTCACAAATGGTGTCTCTCTTTTTTCTCTCTCTTGAATATTCCGTATGTGTCTCACTTTATGTTTAACTGATTATCTAATTGGGCTAGCCTATTGGGCCTTTCCAATTGGGCTTTAGTATGTGGCTTGGAGTGGGACCAAAAGGGACCAATAAGACATTAGCTCCAATGGGCCTTGGGCTTTTCTATCAACTCTTGACAAGTCCAAAGTTACCATTTATTATATTTAATACCACTATATAAATATAATTGCACTTTAGGCCTTATTAATAAATTATATCCCAAGACTTTATTATACATGCAACATAAAATATTCGTAGTAATACAAAGTCATGAATGTAGATTGCCACTTTGTAAATTACTACATCTTAATTCTTGAGTACCCGGTTTAATCCTTTTAAGTTATTCATTATATATTTATGAAATCCAATTTCATAAATATATATTTTAGTAATTTCTTACCAAAGTGGTTAGGCCTAATTCTTTGAATAACTGAACCCATTAAACTTATCTCAAGGGAATATTTTATATCTCCGTTAAGAGACTATGAATTCCATCTTGAGAATATATGTTCCATCAACACTAAATGTGGCTGCCCAACATAGTGAGGTTTTGACATTTACTATAGATCTCATTCCTGATATATCAAAACAACCTACACTTCACGATCAGGTTCATTATTCTCTCAGGATTAAGAGTTCATGTAAATATAAGTCGTGAGATTTTATTATTCAATTGACAGTCATTAGGAGAATAATAAATCTCACAGCGGTCCAGTTCAATATGTCTTAACTCTTAAAACATATCAACATATCAATTAGAAGTCTCCACTTCCATGATCAAGACAAATCATCTTAGTTGATATGTTATAGTCTTCACAGATGAAATGCCCAATTTCATCACTGACTACGAACTAAAATTCTGAGTTTACAAAGAACTTGTGACTTATATCTTCTGTGACTAAATCACATAAATCACATACTATGCATCTCATGGACTAAATGATAATGTCCAAATAGTCATGTTACCATTATTTTAGATAATAATAAAACAACTTTATTAATTACAATATTAAGTCATACATCATGTCAAACATAATGTCATACATTATATCATACATAGCATCATACAATAGGATTCTTGGGCACTAATCCCAACACAAACACCTCTAGATCTCACAAGAGATTCACACACACAACATAAAGAGCCACCATAAAACGTGGCTAGGGTTTACCCTTTTATACTTAAGGTAAAACATAAAACCCTACACGTCAAACGGGCTAGAGCTAAGTTGGAAATTTCTGCAGAAAAATAATCTGCACGACTTTCGATCAATCGAGCCTAATTTTTGATCAATCGAGCCAGGCAGGTTTACACAGTAAATCTTGCAGAACACTCGATTCCAACTTTACACTTAAACATACTCTGAGCAAGTCTAAACAAGACTAAAACGTTTTGATCATGGTTTGCCAACATTACAAAATGAAGTTCTAATACATTAGTTCTTAATTCCTTAGAACCTAACAGTGTTATCTTTGTAATTGTCACACGCTTTTGATTAGAGAGCTTTATGGGTGTATTTAGGGTTTGGAACCACGTAAATCTTTGTACTCCGTGTAATTGTTTTTTCCATTTTTCCTAACCTACTATTATTTGGTTACACACCTGAAAAATAGGCATCAAATGCAAGTTTCGTTGCATTGTGGATGTATCAAATACTAGCTCCCATATCATTTCTTTTGACATTTATGTCTCAGCAAATATTAACTGTCCTCTTTGCACTTTAGCAAGGATTTTGCTTTTTGTTGTCATGAAATACAAAATCTCATTGATATTTTTTACTTCAACCCAAGCACCATCAACATCTTTCATAATTATTCAATGTTACAGGGTATTTCAGTTATTTCAATTGATACGTACATTCTCACCTCAAGCAAGTCATTAGTTGTTTGGTACTTTGGTTATGGGTTTCCTACTCCGAATTTACTTTCCTACACACTGCTGCAAAAATGGCTGCTAATTTGTTTGCTGCTTCTAATGCTTTTCATTTTAATCAAAGTCGTTTTCATTTCATCTTAGTTAAAATTTCTACATTACAATTAATTTTTCTTCTAAATTTTAAAGAAAACATCTAGGACTTATAGTATTGAAGTATTCACAATTGTTGACGGTTCTTATACTTTCATGCATGCAGGATAAAATAAGCGGTCATTGGTGGTTAAAAGTGGCTGATCAAAAAATAGGATATTGGCCCAAGTATATTTTCACTCTCTGAACCAATGATGCTCGCTATATTCAATTTGGGGGCGAGGTATATAGGAATATAAATAAGCCGTGTCCACCGATGGGGAATGGTCGATTTCCAAGCAAGGATTTGGCATAAACAAGTTTTTTTACACAAATGCAATATGTCACTCAAGTGTACAATATAAGGGATATAGACTCCTCTCTAATGGATAAGTACATTAGCAATGTAGGTTATGACTTGATATATTGGATAAATCAAAGTGGAGATTTGGAAAAATTCATAACATATGGGGGACCTGGAGGGAATTGTGGTAAATATTAGTTGGTATATGCAAAATACAAATAAAAGGAACAAATGTACTTGGTCTTTTGCCTAGGACATAGGAGTGTCCAATAAAGATTAATAATTTGCTTAGAACTCTTGGGTTCATGTTAATGGTAGGGATTTGTATATGATGACTACGGAAGGGTGATTTGATAGTGAACGACGGTTTTTTGAATGGTAAAATCAGAGTTTTGGTATGGATTTTGTGGGTTTTTGGGAATGAATGGCTACTTTAGCAAAAGTACTCCAAAATGACACTCTAGTAAGTACAATTGACCTCCCTTCTCTTTTGAGTTTTGATGCCTTTCCTTCTTTATATAAGTGCTTTTTTAGAATGTGTAAACCTTATATAAGTCGTGCAATTATGAGAATAAGATCTATCATTGTCGCAAAATGGACTGTAAAAAAATTTGAAGTATAATCGAAAAAAAGTTGTTTTTTTTTTTTTTTTTTTTTTTTTTTTTTTTTTTTTTTTTAATGTGTAAAAAATTGTAGAATGTTATTGGATTGAAGTGATCACACTTAGGGAACCTAGGTTGGCACTTCTGCCCTGGTCAAAGTGGTGACTAGGCCTTTGATTTCTCATTTTTGCTGATTTTTTTTTAATACAATTTTTTTATTTTATTTAGAGACAAATAAGGAATTTAATTTAATTTTTTTTTGATAATTTAACATAAAACTAATAGAGTAATTATAGGAAAAAAATATGGATAATTATGGGTATGTAAATTTATGATAACATTTAATGATAAAAGCACAATCATTAGTGACATGTCGCGGCCAACTTTTTTTTTTTGAGAAATTGAAATGAATTAATTAATTTTTACCATGTGGAATTATGTCATTATCTGTCTAAATCATGCTAAATATGGACACGTCAATTCGTAGAAGAAGCATACAGAACACACGACAGAATATAAAATAAGGTCATTGTAACCAACAATAGTATTGTAAGGTTTTTAACTATGCATAAAAAATAACTAATAAACCATAGTTAACTTATGCTATTCAATGTATGAGCATAGTCATAATAGTGAGCCTACATAGGAAACTGTAATACACCAAAAAAAAAAACTGAGCGCCCTCGTCCCATCATCTGGAAGTCACACTCAATCGTCTCCAACTGAAATGATGCCTCGACAATAGGGGCATGTAGAGGCTAGAGCCAAGTAGGGTGCAACTCCAGTGGAACACGTGCCTGCATGGTGGAAGACTCACCAACTAATCCCCATCAACAAAGTTATAAAGACAAATACAGCACGTCTCCATGTTATAGGGAACATGAGACACATCGTGAAACACGATTGTACGAATCCCCACAGGAATGCGAGGGTCAACACCAACCCTAATATGTCGATACCAGTATGACACATAGATCATCAATGTAACGAGCACATGAATACAAGCCATGATAACAAATGTAGTATCGCAATAGTGACGCCAAACACTAAGTACGCAAGGATCACACTTGAAAGGATGTGAAATAATGACATTATCGACGACATCATCAATGACAGAATCTCTGCAAAAAGAATATTAATATTTCTTTTAGACTTGAGTACATGATATGAGACAATTTCAAAGTAAATCGTTGCAAAGTAAATTGTTGTGTAGTTTTTTAGACCCCTTAAACAACAACAGGATTAACCTAGTTAATTAGCCAAGTGATTAACTTAGTCAAATTATGCAAATCTAGGTTATCACAATCAAACAATCATATCAAGTATATAGCAGCGGAAATATAAATAACACAAAGATATGATGACCCAGGAAACCACACCGGTACAAACCTGGGGAGGATTTAACCTAGCTATCCTCAAGGTAAACCTGAATCCACTATAGAAAGAATTGAAGTTTTACAATAAGACTTAGACCACTAACATCTTATTGCTACCCACCAGTAGAAACTTACTGACACGACCACGTGCAAGCTCCGAGACCACAGACTCCTTCTTTCTTGGATTCTCCAACAAGTACAAGCACTCCGGCTTGAGTATCTTTAAGCTCTTATGGTAGCAACTGAATGATCATCAAGTTCTTGAACGAATCTCCTTCTTGATAATCCTAAGCTTGTGTGAAGGAAAGCTCCACACAAATCTCACAAGAGATTCACACAAACAGCAATTTGAGCAACCTAAAAACATGGCTAGGGTTTGCCTTATATACCTAAGGCAAAAACAAAAAACCCTAAACGTTTTAGGAGTTAGGGCCGAGTTGGAAATTCTGTAGAAAAACGCATCTGCCCGATTTTCGATTGATCGAGCCTAAGCTTCGATCAATCGAGCCAGGCCGAGATGCACATTAAATTCTGCATCAGCTCGATTCCAACTTTACATAAACAACAAAACTTTGAGCACGCCTAAATAAGACTAAACAACCTATTTTGATCATGGTTTGCCAACAATACATATTAGAGTTCTAAATACAATCCTAAGTCTTTAGAACCTAACATGTGGCAATACATGGAATTTATTGCAACGAAAATCTAGTGTTGCATAAACCTATTGCTTTTTTTAATAAAAAAATAACCTATTGCAACGAGATTTTCAAAGTAAATCGTTGCAATATATATAAATCGTTGCAATATATGGAATTTATTGCAACAAAAATCTAGTGTTGCATAAACCTATTACTTTTTTTTTAACAAAAAAAATAACATATTGCAACGAGTTTTTCAAAGTAAATCGTTGCAATATATGGAATTTACTGCAACGAAAATCTAGTGTTGAGTAAACCTATTACTTTATTTTAATAAAAAAATAACCTATTACAACGAGATTTTCAAAGTAAATTTTTGTAATATATGGAATTTATTGCAACAAAAATCTAGTGTTGAAAAAGAAAAAAAAACTGAGCATCCTCGTCCCATCATCTGGAAGTCATACTCATTCTTCTCCAATTGAAATGACGCCTCGACAATAGGGGCACGTAGAGGCTAGAGCCAAGTAGGGCGCAATGCAACTGTAGTGGAACACGTGGCTGCATGGTGGGAGACTCGCCAACTAATCTCCATCAACAAAGTTATAAAGAGAAATACAGCACGTCTCCATGTTACAGGCAACAGAGACACATCGTGAAACACGATCGTACAAATCCCCACAGGAATGCGAGGGTTAACACCAACCCTAATATGTCGATACTGGTATGACACATAGATCATCAATGTAACGAGCACATGAATACAAGCCGTGATAACAAATGTAGTATCGCACTAGTGACACCAATTACTAAGTATGCAAGGATCACACTTGAAAGGACATGAAATAATGACATCATCGAAGACATCATCCATGACACAATCTCTGCAAAATGAATATTAATATTTCTTTCAGACTTGAGTACATGATATGAGACAATTTCAAAGTAAATCGTTGCAAAGTAAATTGTGGCAATACATGGAATTTATTGCAACGAAAATCTAGTGTTGCACAAACCTATTGCTTTTTTTAATAAAAAAATAACCTGTTGCAATGAGATTTTCAAAGTAAATCGTTGCAATATATAAATTGTTGCAATATATGGAATTTATTGCAACAGAAATCTAGTGT
Organism: Quercus ilex subsp. ballota; assembly: GCA_032727855.1. Classification (NCBI taxonomy): domain Eukaryota; kingdom Viridiplantae; phylum Streptophyta; class Magnoliopsida; order Fagales; family Fagaceae; genus Quercus; species Quercus ilex. The sequence continues at coordinate 28,414,534 of CM064913.1, read as the reverse complement.
TGCATAAACCAATTACTTTTTTTTAATAAAAAAATAACCTATTCCAATGAGTTTTTCAAAGTAAATTGCTGCAATATATGGAATTTATTACAACGAAAATCTAGTGTTGCATAAACCTATGAGTTTTTTTAAATAAAAAAAAAACCTATTGAACGAGATTTTCAAAATAAATAATTGCAATATATGAAATTTATTGCAACAAAAATCTAGTGTTGAAAAAGAAAAAAAAAACTGAGCATCCTCGTCCCATCATCTGGAAGTCACACATAATCGTCTCCAACTGAAATGACGCCTCGACAGTAGGGGCATGTAGAGGCTAGAGCCAAGTAGGGTGCAATGCAACTGTGGTGGAACACGTGCCTGCATGGTGGAAGACTCGCCAACTAATCTCCATCAACAAAGTTATAAAGAGAAATATAGCACGTCTCCATGTCATGGGGAACATGAGACACATTGTGAAACACGATCATACGAATCCCCACAGGAATGCAAGGGACAACACCAACCCTAATATGTTGATACCGGTATGACACATAGATCATCAATGTGAGGAGCACATGAATACAAGCCATGATAACAAACGTTGTATCGCAATAGTGACGCCAAACACTAAGTATGCAAGGATCACACTTGAAAGGACATGAAATAATGACATCATCCATGACAGAATCTCTGCAAAAAGAATATTAATATTTCTTTCAGACTTGTGTACATGAAATGAGACAATTTCAAAGCAAATCGTTGCAAAGTAAATTGTTGCAATATATGGAATTTATTGCAACGAAAATCTAGTGTTGCATAAACCTATTGTTTATTTTAATAAAAATATAAATTATTGCAACGAGATTTTCAAAGTAAATCGTTGCAGTATATAAATCGTTGCAATATAAGGAATTTATTGCAATGAAAATCTAGTGTTGCTTAAACCTATTACTTTTTTTTAATAAAAAAATAACCGACTGCAACGAGATTTTCAAAGTAAATCGTTGCAATATATGGAACTTATTGTAATGAAAATCTAGTGTTGTACAAACTTATTACTTTTTTTAAATATAAAAATAAGCTATTGCAACGAGATTTTCAAAGTAAATTGTTGCAATATATGGATTTTATTGCAATAAAAAATAGTGTTAAAAAAAAAAAATGAGCGTCCTCGTTCCATCATCTGGAAGTCGCACTCCATCGTCTCAAACTGAAATGACACCTCGACAATAGGGGCATGTAGAGGCTAGAGCTAGGTAGGGTGCAATGCAACTGTAGTGGAACACGTGGCTGCAAGGTAGAAGACCCGCCAACTAATCTCCATCAACAAATTTATAAAGACAAATATAGTATGTCTCCATGTTATAGGGAACATGAGACACATCGCGAAACACGATTGTACGAATCCCCACAGGAATGCAAGGGTCAACACCAACCCTAATATGTCGATACCGGTATGACACATAGATCATCAATGTAACGAGCACGTGAATACAAGCCGTGATAACAAATGTCGTATCGCAATAGTGACGCCAAACACTTGAAAGGACGTGAAATAATCACATCATCCACGACATCATCCATGACAGAGTCTCTGCAAAAAGAATATTAATATTTCTTTCAGACTTGTGTACATGATATGAGACAATTTCAAAGTAACTCGTTGCAAAGTAAAATGTTACAACATATGAAATTTATTGCAACGAATATCTAGTGTTGCAAAAACCTATTGCCTTTTTTAACAAAAAAATAACCGATTGCAACGAGCTTTCAAAGTAAATCGTTGCAATACGTGGAATTTATTGCAACGAAAATCTAGTGTTGCATAAACCCTATTACTCTTTTTTAAAGAAAAAAATAACCTATTGCAACGAGATTTTCAAATTAAATCGTTTTAATATATGGAAATTATTGCAACAAAAATCTAGTGTTGAAAAAAAAAAAAAAAAAACTGAGCATCCTTAATCCATCATTTGGAAGTCACACTCAATCGTTTCCAACTGAAATGATGCCTCGACAATAGGGGCTAGTAGAGGCTTGAGCCTAGTAGGGTGCAATGCAACTACGGTGGAACACGTGCAAGCACGGTGGAAGACTCGCCAACTAATCTCCATCAACAAAGTTATAATGACAAATACAACATGTGTCCATGTTATAAGGAACATGAGAAACATCGTTAAAAACGATCGTATGAATCCCCACAAGAATGTAAGGATCAACACCAACCCTAATATGTCGATACCGGCATGACACATAGATCATCAATGTAACGAGCACGTGAATACAAGCCGTGATAACAAATGTAGTATCGCAATAGTGACGCCAAACACTAAGTATTCGAGGATCACACTTAAAAGGACGTGAAATAATCACATCATCCACGACATCATCCATGACAGAATCTCTGGAAAAAGAATATTAATATTGCTTTCAGACTTGTGTACATGATATGAGACAATTCAAAGTAAATCGTTGCAAAGTAAATTGTTGCAACATATGAAATTTATCGCAACAAAAATCTAGTGTTGCATAAACCTATTGCTTTTTTTAATAAAAAAAATAACCTTTTGCAATGAGATTTTGAAAGTAAATTGTTGCAATATATGGAATTTATTGCAGTGAAAATCTAGTGTTGCATAAACCAATTGCTTTTTTTAATAAAAAAATAACCTATTGCAACGAGATTTTCAAATTAAATCGTTGCAATGTATAAATCGTCGCAAAATATGGAATTTATTGCAATGAAAATCTAGAGTTGCATAAACCTGTTACTTTTTTTTAATAAAAAAATAACCAATTGCAACGAGATTTTCAAAGTAAATCGTTGCAATATATGTAATTTATTGCAATGAAAATCTAGTGTTGCATAAACTTATTACTTTTTTTATTAAAAAAATAACCTATTTCAACGAGATTTTCAAAGTAAATCGTAGCAAGATATAGAATTCATAGCCACAAAAATCTGGTGATGCATAAACCTATTATTTCTTTAAATAAAAAAATAACCTATTGCAACGAGATTTTCAAAGTAAATCGTTGCAATGTATGGAATTTATTGCAATGAAAATTTTGTGTTGCATAAACCAATTACTTTTTTTTAATAAAAAAATAACCTATTTGAACGAGATTTCCAAAGTAAATCGTTGCAATATAGGAATTTATTGCAACGAAAATCTAGTGTTGAAAAAAAAAAAAAAACTGAGCATGCTCGTTCCATCATCTGGCAGTCACACTCAATCTTTTCCAACTGAAATGACGCCTCGACAATAGGGGCTTGTAGAGGCTAGAGCCAAGAAGGGTGCAATGCAATTGCAGTGGAACATGTGTCTGCATAGGGAAGATTCGCCAACTAATCTCCATCAACAAAGTTTGAAAGACAAATAAAGCACATCTCCGTGTTATAAGGAACATGAGACACATCGTGAAAAACGATCGTACGAATCCCCACAGGAATGCGAGGACTGACACCAACACTAATATGTCGATACCGGTATGACACATAGATCATCAATGTAAGGGGCACAAGAATACAAGCCGTGATAACAAATGTAGTATCGCAATAGTGACGCCAAACAGTAAGTATGCGAGGATCACACTTGGAAGGACGTGAAATAATCACATCATCCACGACATCATCCATGACAGAATCTCTGCAAAAAGAAAATTAATATTTCTTTCAGACTTGTGTACATGACATGAGATAATTTCGAAGTAAATCGTTGCAAAGTAAATTGTTGAACATATGAAATTTATTGCAATGAAAATCTAGTGTTGCATTAACCTATTACTTTTTTTTTAATAATAAAATAACCGATTGCAACGAGATTTTCAAAGTAAATCGTTGGAATATATTGAATTCATTGCAACGAAAATCCAGTGTTGCATAAACCTATTACCTTTTTTAAATAAAAAAATAACCTATTGCAATGAGATTTTCAAAGTAAATCGTTGCAATATATGGAATTTATTTCAACAAAAATCTAGTGTAGAAAAAAAAAAAAAACTGAGCATCCTCGTTCCATCATTGGAAGTTACACTCAATAGTTTCCACCTGAAATGACACCACGACAATTAGGGCTTGTAGAGGCTAGAGCCAAGTAGGGTGCAATGCAACTGCGGTGGAACACGTGCCTGCACGGTGGAAGACTTGCCAACTAAACTCCATCGACAAAGTTATAAAGACAAATACAACACGTTTTCATGTTATAAGAAACATGAGGAACATTGTGAAAAACGATCGTATGAATCCCCATAGGAATGCGAGGATCAACACCAACCCTAATATGTCGATACCGTTATGACACATTGATCATCAATGTAACGGGCACGTGAATACAAGTCGTGATAACAAATGTAGTATCGCAATAGTGATGCCAAACAATAAGTATACGAGGATCACACTTGAAAGGACGTGAAATAATCATATCATCCACGACCTTATCCACGGCAAAATCTCTGCAAAAATAATATTAATATTTCTTTCAGACTTGTGTACATTATATGAGACAATTTCAAAGTAAATCGTTGCAAAGTAAATTGTTGCAACATATGAAATTTATTGCAATGAAATTCTAGTGTTGCATAAACCTATTATTTTTTTTAATAAAATAATAATCTATTGCAACGAGATTTTCAAAGTAAATCGTTGCAATATATGGAATTTATTACAACGAAAATCTAGTGTTTCATAAACCTATTACCTTTTTTTAATAAAAAAACAACCTATTGCAACGAGATTTTCAAAGTAAATCGTTGCAATATATGGAATTTATTGCAACAAAAATCTACGGTTGGAAAAAAAATAAACTGAGCATCCTCGTTCCATAATTTGGAAGTCACACTCAATTGTTTCCAACTGAAATGACGCCTTGACAATATGGGCTTGTCGAGGATAGAGCCTAGTAGGGTGCAATGCAACTGCGGTGGAGCACATGCCTGCACGGTGGAAGACTCGCCAACTAAATTCCATCGACAAAGTTAAAAAGACAAATACAACGCGTTTCCATGTTATAAGGAACATGAGAAACATTGCGAAAAATGATCTTATGAATCCCCACAGGAATACGAGGATCAACACCAACCCTAATATGTCGATATTGTTATGACACATTGATCATCAATGTAACGGGCACGTGAATACAAGCCGTGATAACATATATAGTATCGCAATGGTGATGCCAAACACTAAGTATCCGAGGATCACACTTGAAAGGACGTGAAAAAATCACATCATCCACGACATCATCCATGACAAAATCTTTGCAAAAAGAATATTATTATTTCTTTCAGACATGTGTACAAGATATGAGACAACTTCAAAGTAAATCGTTGCAAAGTAAATTGTTGCAACATATGAAATTTATTGCAATGAAAATCTAGTGTTGCATAAACCTATTCTTTTTTTTAATAAAAAAATAATCTATTGCAACGAGATTTTCAAAGTAAATCGTTGCAATATATGAAATTTATTACAACGAAAATCTAGTGTTTTATAAACCTATTACATTTTTTTAACAAAAAAATAACCTATTGCAACGAGATTTTCAAAGTAAATCGTTGCAATATATGGAACTTATTGCAACAAAAATCTAGTGTTGAAAAAAAAAAAACTGAGCATCCTCGTTCCATCATTTGGAAGTCACACTCAATCGTTTCCAACTGAAATGACGCCTCGACAATAAGGGCTTGTAGAGGCTAGAGCCAAGTAGGGTGCAATGCAACTGCGGTGGAACACTTGCCTGCACGGTGGAAGACTTGCAAACTAATCTCCCTCAACAAAGTTATAAAGACAAATACAACACCTCTCCATGTTATAAGGAACATAAGAAACATTGTGAAAAACGATCGTATGAATCCCCATAAGAATGCGAGGATCAACACCAACCCTAATATGTCGATACTAGTATGACACATAGATCATCAATGTAACGAGCACGTGAATACAAGCCGTGATAACAAATGTAGTATCGCAACAGTGACGGCAAGCACTAAGCATGCGGTGATCACAATTGATAGGACGTGAAATAATCACATCATCCACGACATAATCCATGACAGAATCTCTGCAAAATGAACATTAATATATCTTTCAGACTTGTGTACATGATATGAGACAAGTTCAAAGTAAATCGTTGCAAAGTAAATTGTTGCAACATATGAAATTTGTTCAACGAAAATCTAGTGTTGCATAATCCTAATACTTTTTTTTAATAAAAAAATAACCGATTACAACGAGATTTTTAAAGTAAACAGTTGCAATATATGGAATTTATTACAACGAAAATCTAGTGTTGCATAAACCTATTACCTTTTTTTAATAAAAAAAATAACATATTGCTATGAGATTTTGAAAGCAAATCGTTGTAATATATGGAATTTATTGCAACAAAAATCTAGTGTTGAAAAAAAAAAAAACTGAGCATCCTCGTTCCATCATTTGGAGGTCACACTCAATCGTTTCTAACCGAAATGACGCGTCGACAATAGGGGCTTGTAGAGGCTAGAGCCAAGTAGGGCGCAATGCAACTGCGGTGGAACGCGTGCCTGCACGGTAGAAGACTCGTAAACTAATCTCCATCAACAAAGTTATAAAGACAAATACAGCACGTCTCCACGTTTTAAGGAACGTGAGAAATATTGTGAAAAACGATCGTATGAATCCCCACAGGAATCCGAGGATCAACACCAACCCTAATATGTCGATACCGGTATGACACATAGATTATCAATGTAACGAGCACATGAATACAAGCCGTGATAACAAATGTAGTATCGCAAGTTGCGATACAATTTCAAACACTAAGTATGCGAGGATCACAATTGAAAGGACGTGAAATAATCACATCTTCCATGACAATATCCATGACAGAATCTCTGCAAAAAGAATATTAATATTTCTTTCAGACTTGTGTACAAGATATGAGACAATTTCAAAGTAAATCGTTGCAAAGTAAATTGTTGCAACATATGAAATTTATTGCAACGAAAATCTAGTGTTGCATAAACCTATTGCTTTTTTTAATAAAAAGATGACCTTTTGCAATGAGATTTTCAAAGTAAATTGTTGCAATATATAAATCATTGCAATATATGGAATTTATTGCAATGAAAATCTAGTGTTGCATAAACCTATTACTTTTTTTAATAAAAAAATAACCTATTGCAATGAGATTTTCAAAGTAAATCGTTGCAACGTATAAATCATTGCAAAATATGAAGTTTATTGCAATGAAAATCTAGCGTTGCATAAACCTATTACTTTTATTTTAATAAAAAAATAACCGATTGCAACGAGATTTTCAAAGTAAATCGTTGCAATATATGTAATTTATTGCAACGAAAATCTAGTGTTGCATAAACTTATTACTTATTTTAATAAGAAAATAATCTATTGCAACGAGATTTTCAAAGCTATTCGTTGCAAGATATAGAATTTATAGCAACGAAATTCTGGTGTTGCAAAATCCTATTATTTAAAAAAAAAAAAAAAAAAAACCTATTGCAACGAGATTTTCAAAGTAAATCGTTGCAATATATGGAATTTATTGCAATGAAAATCTAGTGTTGCATAAACCTATTACTTTTTTTTAAGAAAAAAAATAACCTATTGCGATGAGATTTTCAAAGTAAATCGTTGCAATATATGGAATTTATTGCAACAAAAATCTAGTGTTGAAAAAAAATAAAAAACTGAGCATCCTCGTTCCATCATCTGGAAGTCACACTCAATCGTTTCCAACTGAAGTGACGCATCGACAATAGGGCCTTGTAGAGGCCAGAGCCAAAGAGGGTGCAATGCAGCTGAGGTGGAACACGCGCCTGCATGGTGGAAGACTCACCAACTGATCTCCATCAACAAAGTTATAAAGACAAATACAGCACGTCTCCATGTTATAAGGAACATGAGACACATTGTGAAAAATGATTGTACGAATTCCCACAAGAATGCGAGGATCAACACCCACACTAATATGTCGATACTGGTATTACACATAGATGATGAATGTAACGAGCACATGAATACAAGCCGTGACAACAAATGTAGTATCGCAATAGTGACGCGAAACCAAAGTATGCGATGATCACACTTGAAAGGACGTGAAATAATCACATCATCCACGACATCATCCATGACAGAATCTTTGCAAAAAGAATATTAATATTTCTTTTAGACTTCTGTACATGATATGAGACAATTTTGAAAGTAAATCGTTGTAAAGTAAATTGCTGCAACATACGAAATTTATTGCAATGAAAATCTAGTGTTGCATAAACCTATTACTTTTTTTTAATAAAAAAATAACCGATTGCAACGAGATTTTCAAAGTAAATCGTTGCAATATGTTGAATTTATTGCAACGAAAATCTAGTGTTGCATAAACCTATTACTTTTTTTTAATAAAAAAAAACCTATTGCAATGAGATTTTCGAAGTAAATCGTTGCAATATATTGAATTTATTGCAATAAAAATCTTGTGTTGAAAAAAAAAAACTGGGCTTCCTCGTTCCATCATTTGGTAGCCACACTCAATCGTTTCCAACTGAAATGACGCCTCGACAATAGGGGCTTGTAGAGGCTAGAGCCAAGTAGGGTGCAATGCACCTGTGGTGGAACACGTGCCTGCACGGTGGAAGACTCGGAAACTAATCTCCATCAACAAAATTATAAAGACAAGTACAGCACGTCTCCATGTTATGAGGAACATGAGACACATCGTGAAAAACGATCGTATGAATCCCCACAAGAATGCTAGGATCAACACCCACATTAATATGTAGATACCGGTATGACACATAGATCATCAATGTAACGAGCACATGAATACAAGCCGTGACAACAAATGCAGTATCGCAATAGTGACGCCAAACCAATGTATGCGATGATCGCACTCGAAAGGATGTGAAATAATCACATCATCCATGACAAAATCTATTCAAAAAGAATATTAGTATTTCTTTTAGACTCTTGAACATGATATGAGGCAATTTCAAAGTAAATCGTTGCAAAGTAAATTGTTGCAACATACGAAATTTATTGTAATGAAAATCTAGTTTTGCATAAACCTCTTATTTTTTTTAATAAAAAAATAACCGATTGCAATGAGATTTTCAAAGTAAATTGTCGCAACATACGAAATTTATTGCAGTGAAAATCTAGTTTTGCATAAACCTCTTACCATTTTTTAATACAAAAATAGCCGATTGCAACGCGATTTTCGAAGTAAATCGTTGCAATATATGGAATTTATTAGAACGAAAATCTAGTGTTGCATAAATCAATTACTTTTTTTTAATAAAAAAATAACCGATTGCACCGAGATTTTTAAAGTAAATCGTTGCAATATATGGAATTTATTACAACGAAAATCTAGTGTTGCATAAACCTATTACCTTTTTTTAATAAAAAAATAACATATTGCAATGAGATTTTCAAAGTAAATCGTTGCAATATATGGAATTTATTGCAACCAAAATCTAGTGTTGAAAAAATTAAAACTGAGCATCCTCGTTCCATCATTTGGAGGTCACACTCAATCGTTTCCAACAGAAATGACGTGTCGACAATAGGGGCCTGTAGAGGCTAGAGCCAAGTAGGGTGCAATGCAACTGCGGTGGAACACGTGCCTGCACGGTGGAAGACTCGCCAACTAATCTCCATCAACAAAGTTATAAAGACAAATACATCACGACTCCATGTTATAAGGAACATGAGAAACATTGTGAAAAACGATCGTACGAATCCCCACAGGAATGTGAGGATCAACACGTACCCTAATATGTCGATACCGGTATCACACATAGATCATCAATGTGACGAGCACATGAATACAAGCCGTGATAACAAATGAAGTATCGCAATAGTGACGCCAAACACTAAGTATGTGAGGATCACACTTGAAAGGACGTTAAATAATCACATCATCCACAACATCATCCATGACAGAATCTCCGCAAAAAGAATATTAATATTTCTTTTAGACTTGTGTACCTGATATGAGACAATTTGAAAGTAAATCGTTGCAAAGTAAATTGTAGCAACATATGAAATTTATTGCAACGAAAATCTAGTGTTGCACAAACCTATTGCTTTTTTTTTTTTGTAAAAAAAAAAAACCTATTGCAACGAGATTTTCAAAGTAAATCGTTGCAATATATGGAATTTATTGCAATGAAAATCTAGTGTTGCATAAACCTATTGCTTTTTTTAATTAAAAAATAACATATTGCAATGAGATTTTCAAAGTAAATCGTTGCAATATATGGAATTTATTGCAACCAAAATCTAGTGTTGAAAAAAAAAAAACTGAGCATCCTCGTTCCATCATTTGGAGGTCACACTCAATTGTTTCCAACAGAAATGACGCGTCGACAATAGGGGCCTGTAGAGGCTAGAGCCAAGTAGGGTGCAATGCAACTGCGGTGGAACACGTGCTTGCACGGTGGAAGACTCGCCAACTAATCTCCATCAACAAAGTTATAAAGACAAATACATCACGACTCCATGTTATAAGGAACATAAGAAACATCGTGAAAAACGATTGTACGAATCCCCACAGGAATGTGAGGATCAGCACGTACCCTAATATGTCGATACCGGTATCACACATAGATCATAAATGTGACGAGCACATGAATACAAGCCGTGATAACAAATGAAGTATCGCAATAGTGACGCCAAACACTAAGTATGTGAGGATCACACTTGAAAGGACGTTAAATAATCACATCATCCACGACATCATCCATGACAGAATCTCTGTAAATAGAATATTAATATTTCTTTTAGACTTGTGTACCTGATATGAGACAATTTGAAAGTAAATCGTTGCAAAGTAAATTGTAGCAACATATGAAATTTATTGCAACGAAAATCTTGTGTTGCACAAACCTATTGTTTTTTTTTTTGTAAAAAAAAATAACCTATTGCAACGAGATTTTCAAAGTAAATCGTTGCAATTTGTAAATCGTTGCAATATATGGAATTTATTGCAATGAAAATCTAGTGTTGCATAAACCTATTGCTTTTTTTAATTAAAAAATAACCTATTGCAATGAGATTTTCAAAGTAAATCGTTGCAATGTGTAAATCCTTGCAATATATGGAATTTATTGCAATGAAAATCTAGTGTTGCATAAACCTTTTACTTTTTTTTAATAAAAAAATAACCGATTGCAATGAGATTTTCAAAGTAAATCGTTGCAATATATGTAATTTATTGCAATGAAAATCTAGTGTTGCATATGAAGGAAATAAAAATGTATGCATCAGAAAATTAGCGGATCTACTTCGTTCATAATTGATAACATGCACTATATAAATTTCAGAATAGAAGAACAAGAGAGTGTACCTTTGTGTGGTGAGTTTCAAAACAAAGATTATAAGTAGTCGGGAATACTTTTAATATTCACTCCAATTCCACTAACGCTCAAGATGTGTGGTCTCTCAATCTGTTGTATGAAATGTTCAAGAGAGAATTTGAGAGTGTCCAACACTCACATACACCATTTCATGTAAGTTTTTCGTTTCAAAAATCTGTATGTTTCTCTCCTTATAACTGATTATCTAATTGGACTAGCCTTTTGGGCTTTTCCAATTAGGCTCTAGTATGTGGCTTGGAGTGGGATCAAACGGGACCAATAAGACATTAGCTCCAATGGGCCTTAGGCTTTTCTGTCAACTCTTGACAAGTCCAAAGTTACCATTAACTATATTTAATACCACTATATAAATATAGTTGCACTCTAGGCTTTATCTATAAATTATATCCCAATATTTTATTGTACATGCAACCCCTTCATAAAATATTCGTAGTAATACAAAGTCATAAATGTAGACTGCCACTTTGTAAATTACTACATATTAATTCTTGAGTATCCAGTTTAATGCTTTTAAGTTATTCATCATATATTTATGAAATCCAATTTCATAAATATATACTTTAGTAACAACTTACTAAAGTGTTTAGGCCTAACACTCTGAATAACCGTACCCATTAAACTTATCTCAAGGGAATATTTTATATCTCCGTTAAGAGACTATGAATTCCATCTTGAGAATATATGTTCCATCAACACTAAATGTGGCTGCCCAACATACTGAGGTTTTGACCGTTACTATAGATCTCACTCCTGATATATCAAAGCAACCTACACTTCACGATCAGGTCCATTAGTCTCTCAGGATTAAGAGTTCATGTAAATATAAGTCGTGAGATTTATTATTCAATTGACAGTCGTTGGGAGAATAATAAATCTCACAGCGGTCCAGTTCAATATGTCTTAACTCTTAAAACATATCAACATATCAACTAGAAGTCTCCACTTCCCTGATCAAGACAAATCATTTTAGTTGATATGTTATAGTCTTCACAGATGAAATGCCCAATTTCATCACCGACTACGAACTAAAATTCTGAGTTTACAAAGAACTTGTGACTTATATATTCTGTGACTTTTCACATAAATCACATACTATTCATCTCATGGACTATATGATAATGTCCGAATATTCATGTTACCATTATTTCAGATAATAATAAAACAATTTTATTAAACACAATATTAAGTCATACATAATGTCATACTTAATATCATACATAGCATCATACAATAGGATTTAAGGGCACTAATCCTAACAGAATAAACTTATTACTTTTTTTTTTAATAAAAAAATAACCTATTGCAACGAGATTTTCAAAGTAAATCGTTGCAATATATGGAATTTATTGCAACAAAAATCTAGTATTGCATAAACCTATTACTTTTTTTAAAAATAAAAAAATAACTTATTTCAATGAGATTTTCAAAGTAAATCATTGCAATATATGGAATTTATTGTAACAAAAATCTAGTGTTGAAAAAAAAAAAAAAACTGAGCATCCTCGTCCCATCATATAGTAGTCACACTCAATCGTCTCCAATAGAAATGACGCCTCGACAATTGGGGCATGTAGAGGCTAGAGTCAAGTAGGGTGCAATATTACTGCGGTGGAAAACGTGCCAGCATGATGGAAGACTCGCCATCTAATCTCCATCAACCAAGTTACAAAGACAAATATAGCACGTCTCCATATTATAGGGAACATGACACATCGTGAAATACGATTGTACGAATCCCCATGGGAATGCGAGGGTCAACACCAACCCTAATATGTTGATATCGGTATGACACATATATCATCAATGTAACGAGCACATGAATACAGGCCGTGATAACAAATGTAGTATCGCAACAGTGATGCCAAACACTAAGTATGCAAGGATCACACTTGAAAGGACGTGAAATAATGATATCATCCACGACATCAATGCTGCAAAAAGAATATAAATATTTGTTTCAGACTTGTGTACATGATATGAGATAATGTCAAAGCAAATCCTTGCAAAGTTAAATTGTTGCAATATATGGAATTTATTGCAACGAAAATCAAGTGTTGCGTAAACCTATTGCTTTTTTTAATAAAAAAATAAACTACTGCAACGAGATTTTCAGAGTAAATCATTGCAATATATAAATCGTTGCAATATATGGAATTTATTGCAACGAAAACCTAGTGTTGCATAAACCTATTACTTTTTTTTAATAAAAAATTAACCGATTGCAATGAGATTTTCAAAGTAAATCGTTGTAATATATAAATCGTTGTAATGTTTGTAATTTATTGCAATGAAAATATAGTGTTGCCTAAACTTATTACTTTTCTTTTTAATAAAAAACTAACCTATTGCAACGAGATTTTCAAAGAAAATCGTTGCAATATATAGATTTTATTGCAACGAAAATCTAGTGTTGCATAAACCTATTATTTTTTTTTAATAAAAAAATAACCTATTGCATTGAGATTTTCAAAGTAAATCGCTGCAATATATGGAATTTATTGCAACGAAAATCTAGTGTTGCATAAACCTATTAGTTTTTTTTAATAAAAAGATAATCTATTGCAACGAGATTTTCAAAATAAATCGTTGCAATATATGAAATTTATTGCAACAAAAATCTAGTGTTGAAAAAAAAAAATGAGCATCCTTGTTCCATCATCTGGAAGTCACACTCAATCGTTTCCAACTGAATTGACGCCCCAACAATAGGGGCTTGTAGAGGCTAGAGCCAAGTAGGGTGCAATGCAACTGAGGTGGAACACGTGCTTGCATGGTGGAAGACTCGCCAACTAATCTCCATCAACGAAGTTATAAAGACAAATATAGCACGTCTCCATGTTATAAGGAACATGAGACATATCGTGAAAAACGATCGTATGAATCCCCACAGATGTCGATACCAGTATGACACATAGATCATCATTGTAATGAACACATGAATACAAGCCGTGATTACAAATGTGCTATCGCAATAGTGACGCCAAACATTAAGTATGCGAGGATCACACTTGAAAGGACGTGAAATAATCACATCATCCACGACAGAATCTCTGCAAAAAGAATATTTATATTTCTTTCAGACTTGTGTATATGATATGAGACAATTTCAATGTAAATCGTTGCAAAATAAATTGTTGCAACATGTGAAATTTATTGCAACGAAAATCTAGTGTTGCATATGTTTTTTTTAATAAAACAATAACATATTGCAACGAGATTTTCAAAGTAAATCGTTACAATATATAAACTGTTGCAATATATGGAATATATTGTAATGAAAATCTAGTGTTGCATAAACCTATTACTTTTTTTTTTTAATAAAAAATAACTGATTGCAACGATATTTTCAAAGTAAATCATTGCAATATATAAATCGTTGCAATATATGTAATTTATTGCAATGAAAATCTAGTGTTGCGTAAACTTATTACTTTTTTTTAATTAAAAAATAACCTATTGCAACGAGATTTTCAAAGTAAATTGTTGCTTTATATAGAATTTATTGCATCGAAAATCTAGTATCGCATAAACCTATAACTTTTTTTTAATAAATAAATAACCTATTGCAATGAGATTTTCAAAGTAAATCGTTGCAATATATAGAATTTATTGCAACGAAAATCTAGTGTTGCATAAACCTATTACTATTTTTTAATAAAAAAAATAACCTATTGCAACGAGGTCTTCAAAGTAAATCGTTGCAATATATGGAATTTATTGCAACAAAAATCGAGTGTTGAAAAAAAAAAAAAAACTGAGCAACCTTGTGGCATCATCTGGAAGTCACAGTCAATCATCTCCAATTGAAATGACACCTTGACAATAGGGGCATGTAGAGGCTAGAGCCGAGTAGGGTACAATGCAACGGCAGTGGAACACATGCCTGCATGGTGGAAGACTCACTAACTAATCTCCATCAACAAAGTTATAAAGACAAATACAGCACGTCTCCATGTTATAGGGAACATGAGACACATCGTAAAGCACGATCGTACAAATCTCCACAGGAATGCATGGGTCAACACCAACCCTAATATGTCGATACCGTAATGACACATAGATCATCAATGGAATGAGCACATGACTACAAGCTGTGATAACAAATGTAGTATCGCAACAGTGACGCAACACACTAAGTATGCAAGGATCACACTTGAAAGGGCGTGAAATAATGACATCATCTATGACAGAATCTTTGCATAAAGAATATTAATATTTCTTTCAGACTTGTGTACATGATATGAGACAATTTCAAAGTAAATCGTTGAAAAGTAAATTATTGCAATATATGGAATTTATTACAACGAAAATCTAGTTCTGCATAAACCTATTACTTCTTTTTAATAAAAAAATAACCAATTGCAACGAGATTTTCAAAGTAACTCTTTGCAATATATGGAATTTATTGCAACGAAAATCTAGTGTTGTACACACCTATAACTTTTTTTTAATAAAAAAAATAACTTATTGCAACGAGATTTTCAAAGTTAATCTTTGCAATATATGGAATTTATTGCAACAAAAATCTAGGGTTGAAAAAAAAAAAAAACAGAGCATCTTCGTTCCATCATCTGGAAGTCACACTCAATTGTCTTCAACTGAAATGACACCATGACAATAGGGGCATGTATAGGGTAGACCCAAGTAGGCTGGAATGCAACTGCGATGGAACACGTGCCTACATGGTGGAAGACTCGCCAACTAATCTCCATCAACAAAGTTATAAAGACAAATATAGCACGTCTCTATTTTATAGGGAACACAAGATACACCGTCAAACTCGACCGTACGAATCCCCACGGGTATGCGAGGGTCAACACCGACCCTGAATGTCAGTACCAGTATGACACATAGATCATCAATGTAACGAGCACGTGAATACAAGACGTGATAACAAATGTAGTATCGCAATAGTGACACCAAACACTAAGTATGCAAGGATCACACTTGAAAGGGCGTGAAATAATGACATCATCAATGACATCATCTGTGATAGAATCTCAGTAAAAAGAATATTAATATTTCTTTCAGACTTGTGTACATGATATGAGACAATTTCAAAGTAAATCGTTGCAAAATAAATTGTTGCAATATATGGAATTTATTGCAACGAAAATCTAGGGTTTCATAAACCTATTACTTTTTTTTGATAAAAAAATAACCTATTGCAACGAGATTTTGAAAGTAAATGGTTGCAATATATGGAATTCATTGCAACAAAAATCTAGTGTTGCGTAAACCTATTACTTTTTTTTGATAAAAAAAAAAAACCTATTGCAACGAGAATTTCAAAGTAAATCGTTGTAATAAATGGAATTTATCGCCACAAAAATCTAGTGTTGAAAAAAAAAAAAAAATTAGGCATCCTCGTTCCATCGTCTGGAAGTCACACTTAATCGTCTCCAACTGAAATGACGCCTCGACAATAGGGGCATGTAGAGGCTAGAGCCAAGTAGGGTACAATGCAACTGCGGTGGAACACATGCCTGCATGGTGGAAGACTCGCCAACTAATCTCCATCAATAAAGTTATAAAGACAAATACAGCACGTGTTTATGTTATAGGGAACATGAGATACATCGTGAAACATGATCGTACGAATCCCGAACACGTGCCTACATGGTGGAAGACTCGCCAACTAATCTCCATCAATAAAGTTATAAAGACAAATACAACACGTGTCTATGTTATAGGGAAAATGGGATACATCGTGAAACATGATCATACGAATCCCCACAAGAATGCGAGGATCATCACAAACCCTAATATGTCGATACCGGTATGACTCAAAGATCATCAATGTAACGAGCACATGAATACAAGACGTGATAACAAATGAAGTATCGCAATAGTGACGCCAAACACTAAGTATGCAAGGATCACACTTGAAAGGATGTGAAATAATGACATCATCCATGACAAAATCTCTGCAAAAAGAATATTGATATTTCTTTCAGACTTGTGTACATGATAGGAGACAATTTCAAAGTAAATCGTTGAAAAGTAAATTGTTGCAATTTATGGAATTTATTGCAATGAAAATTTAGTGTTGCACAAACACATTGCTTTTTTTTAATAAAAAAATAACCTATTGCAACGAGATTTTCAAAGTAAATCGTTGCAATATATGGAATTAATTGCAACGAAAATCTAGTGTTGCATAAACCTATCACTTTTTTTTAATAAAAAAATATCCTATTACAACGAGATTTTCAAAGTAACTCTTTGCAATATATGGAATTTACTGCAATGAAAATCTCGTGTTGCATTAACCTATTACCTTTTTTTAATGTAAAAATAACTTATTGCAACGAGATTTTCAAAGTAAATCGTTGCAATATATGGAATTTATTGCAACGAAAATCTAGGGTTGAAAAAGAAAAAAACTGAGCATCCTCGTTCCATCATTTGGAAGTCACACTCAATCGTCTCCAACTGAAATGATGCCATGACTATAGCGGCATGTAGAGGCTAGACCCAAGTAGGGTGGAATGCAACTGCAATGGAACACGTGCCTGCATGGTGGAAGACTCGCCAAGTAATCTCCCTCAACAAAGTTATTAAGACAAATACAGCGTGTCTCTATGTTATAGGGAACATGAGAGACATCGTGAAACATGATTGTATGAATCCCCACAGGAATGCGAGGGTCAAACACCATCCCTAATATGTCAATACCGATATAACACATAGATCATCAATGTAACGAGCACATGAATACCAGACGTGATAACAAATGTACTATCGCAATAGTGACGCCAAACACTAAGTACGCAAGGATCACACTTGAAAGGGCATGAAATAATGACATCATCCACGACGTCATCCTTGGCAGAATATCTGCAAAAAGAATATTAATATTTCTTTCAGACTTGTGCACATGATACGAGACAATTTCAATGTAAATTGTTGCAAAGTAAATGGTTGCAATATATTGAATTTTTTGCAACGAAAATCTAGTGTTGCATAATCCTATTGAATTGTTGCAATATATAAATTGTTGCAATATAAGGAATTTATTGAAACGAAAATCTAGTGTTGCATAAACCTATTACTTTTTTTGAATAAAAAAATAACATATTGCAATGAGATTCTCAAAGTAAATCGTTGCAATATATGTAATTTATTTCAACGAAAATCTAGTGATGTATAAACCTCTTACTTTTTTTAGTAAAAAAATAACATATTGCAACGAGATTCTCAAAGTAAATCGTTGCAATATATGTAATTTATTGCAACGAAAATCAAGTGTTGCATAAACCTATTACTTTTTTTTTTAATTTGCAACAAGATTTTCAAAGTAAATCATTGCAAAATACAGAATTTATTGCAACAAAAATCTTGAGTTCAAAATAAAAAAAAATTGAGCATCCTTGTCCCATCATTTGGAAGTCACACTCAATCGTCTACAATTGAAATGACACCTCGACAGATCGTGAAACACGAACGTTCAAATTCCCACAGAAATATGAGGGTCAACACCAACCCTAATATGTTGATGCTGGTATGACACATAGATCATCAATATAACGAGTACATGAATACAATCCGTGATAACAAATGTAGTATCACAATAGTTACGCCAAACACTAAGTATGCAAGGATCACACTTGAAAGGACGTGAAATAATGACATCATCCTCGACATCATCCCTGACAGAATCTCAGCAAAAAGAATATTAATGTTTCTTTCAGACTTGTGAACATGATATGAGACAATTTCAAAGTAAATCGTTGCAAAGTAAATTGTTGCAATATATGGAATTTAATGCAATGAAAATCTAGTGTTGCGTAAACCTATTGCTTTTTAATATAAAAATAACCTATTGCAAAGAGATTTTCGAAGTAAATTGTTGTAATATATGGAAGTTATTGCAACAAAAATCTAGTGTTGAAAAAAAAAAAAAAAACTGAGCATCCTCATTCAATGATCTGGAAGTCACACTTAATCGTTTCCAACTGAAATGACGCCTCGACAATAGGGGCTAGTACAGGCTTGAGCCTAGTAGGGTGCAATGCAACTACGGTGGAACACGTGCCAGCACGGTGGAAGACTCGCCAACTAATCTCCATCAACAAAGTTATAATGACAAATATAGCACGTCTCCATGTTATAAGGAACAAGAGAAACATCGTGAAAAACGATCGTATGAATCCCCACAGGAAAGCGAGGATCAACACCAACCCTAATATGTCGATACCGGTATGACACATAGATCATCAATGCAACGAGCACGCGAATAGGAGCCGTGATAACAAATGTAGTATCGCAATAATGACACCAAACACTAAGTATGCGAGGATCACAATTGAAAGGACATGAAATAATCACATCATCCACGACATCATCTATGACAGAATCCCTGCAAAAAGAACATTAATATTTCTTTCAGACCTGTGTACATGATATGAGACAATTTCAAAGTAAATCATTGCAAAGTAAATTGTTGCAACATATGAAATTTATTGCAACGAAAATCTAGTGTTGCATAAACCTATTGTTTTTTTTAATAAAAAAATAACCTTTTGCAATGAGATTTTCAAAGTAAATCGTTGCAATATATAAATTGCTGCAATATATGGAATTTATTGCAATGAACATATAGTGTTGCATAAACCTATGGTTTTTTTTAATAAAAAAATAACCTATTGCAACGAGATTTTCAAAGTAAATCGTTGCAATGTATAAATCGTTGCAAAATATGGAATTTATTGCAATGAAAATCTAGTGTTGCATAAACCTATTACTATTTTTTAATAAAAAAATAACTGATTGCAACGAGATTTTAGTAGCAAATCGTTGCAATATATGTAATTTATTGCTATGAAAATCTAGTGTTGCATAAACTTATTACTTTTTTTTAATAAAAAAATAACCTATTCCAATGAGATTTTCAAAGTAAATCGTTGCAAGATAGAGAATTTATAGCAACAAAAATCTGGTGTTGCATAAACCTATAATTTTTTTAATAAAAAAATAACCTATTGCAACAAGATTTTCAAAGTAAATCGTTGCAATATATGGAAGCCGTGATAACAAATGTAGTATCGCAATAATGACGCCAAACACTAAGTGTGTGAGGATCACAATTGAAAGGACATGAAATAATCACATCATCCACGATAGAATCCTTGCAAAAAGAACATTAATATTTCTTTCAGACTTGTGTACATGATATGAGACAATTTCAAAGTAAATCATTGCAAAGTAAATTGTTGCAAGACATGAAATTTATTGCAACGAAAATCTAGTGTTGCATAAACCTATTGCTTTTTTTAATAAAAAAATAACCTATTTCAACGAGATTTTCAAAGTAAATTGTTGCAATATATAAATCGTTGCAATATATGGAATTTATTGAAACGAAAATCTAGTGTTGCATAAACCGATTACTTTTTTTTAATAAAAAAATAACCTATTGCTATGAGATTTTCAAAGTAAATCGTTGCAATATAAGGAATTTATTGCAACGAAAATCTTGCGTTGCATAAACCTATTAATTTTTCTTAATAAAAATAAAACCTAATGCAACGAGATTTTCAAAGTAAATCGTTGCAATATATGGAATTTATTGCAACAAAAATCTAGTGTGGAAAAAAAAAAACTGAGCATCCTCGTCCTATCATCTGGAAGTCGCAGTCAATCGTCTGCAATTGAAATGGCGCCTGGACAATTGGGGCACGTAGAGGCCTGATCCAAGTAGGGTGCAATGCGACTGTCGTGGAAAATGTGCCTATATGGTGGAAGACTCGTCAACTGATCTCCATCAACAAAGTTATAAAGACAAATATAGCACGTCTCCATGTTATAGGGAACATGAGACAGATCGTGAAACACGAACGTTCAAATTCCCACAGGAATATGAGGGTCAACACCAACCCTAATATGTTGATGCTGGTATGACACATAGATCATCAATATAACGAGCACATGAATACAATCCGTGATAACAAATGTAGTATCACAATAGTTACGCCAAACACTAAGTATTGCAATCCGTGAGACAATTTCAAAGTAAATCGTTGCAAAGTAAATTGTTGCAATATATGGAATTTAATGCAATGAAAATCTAGTGTTGCGTAAACCTATTGCTTTTTAATATAAAAATAACCTATTGCAAAGAGATTTTCGAAGTAAATTGTTTTAATATATGGAAGTTATTGCAACAAAAATCTAGTGTTGAAAAAAAAAAAAAAAGAACTGAGCATCCTCATTCAATGATCTGGAAGTCACACTTAATCGTTTCCAACTGAAATGACGCCTCGACAATAGGGGCTAGTACAGGCTTGAGCCTAGTAGGGTGCAATGCAACTACGGTGGAACACGTGCCAGCACGGTGGAAGACTCGCCAACTAATCTCCATCAACAAAGTTATAATGACAAATATAGCACGTCTCCATGTTATAAGGAACAAGAGAAACATCGTGAAAAACGATCGTATGAATCCCCACAGGAAAGCGAGGATCAACACCAACCCTAATATGTCGATACCGGTATGACACATAGATCATCAATGCAACGAGCACGCGAATAGGAGTCGTGATAACAAATGTAGTATCGCAATAATGACACCAAACACTAAGTATGCGAGGATCACAATTGAAAGGACATGAAATAATCACATCATCCACGACATCATCTATGACAGAATCCCTGCAAAAAGAACATTAATATTTCTTTCAGACCTGTGTACATGATATGAGACAATTTCAAAGTAAATCATTGCAAAGTAAATTGTTGCAACATATGAAATTTATTGCAACGAAAATCTAGTGTTGCATAAACCTATTGTTTTTTTTAATAAAAAAATAACCTTTTGCAATGAGATTTTCAAAGTAAATCGTTGCAATATATAAATTGCTGCAATATATGGAATTTATTGCAATGAACATATAGTGTTGCATAAACCTATGGTTTTTTTTAATAAAAAAATAACCTATTGCAACGAGATTTTCAAAGTAAATCGTTGCAATGTATAAATCGTTGCAAAATATGGAATTTATTGCAATGAAAATCTAGTGTTGCATAAACCTATTACTATTTTTTAATAAAAAAATAACTGATTGCAATGAGATTTTAGTAGCAAATCGTTGCAATATATGTAATTTATTGCTATGAAAATCTAGTCTTGCATAAACTTATTACTTTTTTTTAATAAAAAAATAACCTATTCCAATGAGATTTTCAAAGTAAATCGTTGCAAGATAGAGAATTTATAGCAACAAAAATCTGGTGTTGCATAAACCTATAATTTTTTTAATAAAAAAATAACCTATTGCAACAAGATTTTCAAAGTAAATCGTTGCAATATATGGAAGCCGTGATAACAAATGTAGTTTCGCAATAATGACGCCAAACACTAAGTGTGCGAGGATCACAATTGAAAGGACATGAAATAATCACATCATCCACGATAGAATCCTTGCAAAAAGAACATTAATATTTCTTTCAGACTTGTGTACATGATATGAGACAATTTCAAAGTAAATCATTGCAAAGTAAATTGTTGCAACATATGAAATTTATTGCAACGAAAATCTAGTGTTGCATAAACCTATTGCTTTTTTTAATAAAAAAATAACCTATTTCAACGAGATTTTCAAAGTAAATTGTTGCAATATATAAATCGTTGCAATATATGGAATTTATTGAAACGAAAATCTAGTGTTGCATAAACCGATTACTTTTTTTTAATAAAAAAATAACCTATTGCTATGAGATTTTCAAAGTAAATCGTTGCAATATAAGGAATTTATTGCAACGAAAATCTTGCGTTGCATAAACCTATTAATTTTTCTTAATAAAAATAAAACCTAATGCAACGAGATTTTCAAAGTAAATCGTTGCAATATATGAAATTTATTGCAACAAAAATCTAGTGTGGAAAAAAAAAAAAAACTGAGCATCCTCGTCCTATCATCTGGAAGTCGCAGTCAATCGTCTGCAATTGAAATGACACCTGGACAATTGGGGCATGTAGAGGCTAGATCCAAGTAGGGTGCAATGCGACTGTGGTGGAAAACGTGCCTATATGGTGGAGGACTCGTCAACTGATCTCCATCAACAAAGTTATAAAGACAAATACAGCACGTCTCCATGTTATAGGGAACATGAGACAGATCGTGAAACACGAACGTTCAAATTCCCACAGGAATATGAGGGTCAACACCAACCCTAATATGTTGATGCTGGTATGACACATAGATCATCAATATAACGAGCACATGAATACAATCCGTGATAACAAATGTAGTATCACAATAGTTACGCCAAACACTGAGTATGCAAGGATCACACTTGAAAGGACGTGAAATAATGACATCATCCTCGTCATCATCCTGACAGAATCTCAGCAAAAAGAATATTAATGTTTCTTTCAGACTTTTGAACACGATATGAGACAATTTCAAAGTAAATCGTCGCAAAGTAAATTGTTGCAATATATGGAATTTAATGCAATGAAAATCTAGTGTTGCGTAAACCTATTGCTTTTTAATATAAAAATAACCTATTGCAAAGAGATTTTCGAAGTAAATTGTTACAATATATGGAATTCATTGCAACAAAAATCTAGTGTTAAAAAAAAAAAAACTGAGCATCCTCATTCCATCATCTGGAAGTCACACTTAATTGTTTCCAACTGAAATGATGCCTAGACAATAGGGGCTAGTACAGGCTTGAGCCTAGTAGGGTGCAATGCAACTACGGTGGAACACGTGCCAGCACAGTGGAAGACTCGCCAACTAATCTCCATCAACAAAGTTATAATGACAAATACAACACTTCTCCATGTTATAAGGAACAAGAGAAACATCGTGAAAAACGACCGTATGAATCCCCATAGGAAAGTGAGGATCAACACCAACCCTAATTTGTCGATACTGGTATGACACATAGATCATCAATGCCACGAGCACGCGAATAGAAGCCGTGATAACAAATGAAGTATCGCAATAGTGACGCCAAACACTAAGTGTGCGAGGATCACAATTGAAAGGACATGAAATAATCACATCATCCACGACATCATCCATGACAGAATCCCTGCAAAAAGAACATCAATATTTCTTTCAGACTTGTGTACATGATATGAGACAATTTCAAAGTAAATTGTTGTAACATATGAAATTTATTGCAACGAAAATCTAGTGTTGCATAAACCTATTGCTTTCTTTAATAAAAAAATATCCTTTTACAATGAGATTTTCAAAGTAAATCGTTGCAATATTTAAATCGTTGCAATATATGGAATTTATTGCACTGAAAATCTAGTGTTGCATAAACCTATGGCTTTTTTTAATAAAAAAATAACCTATTGCAATGAGATTTTCAAAGTAAATCGTTGCAATGTATAAATCGTTGCAAAATATGGAATTTATTGTAATGAAAATCTAGTGTTGCATAAACCTATTACTGTTTTTTAATAAAAAAAATAACTGATTGCAACGAGATTTTAGAAGTAAATCGTTGCAATATATGTAATTTTTTGCTATGAAAATCTAGTGTTGCATAAACTTATTACTTTTTTTAAACAAAAAAATAACCTACTGCAACAAGATTTTTAAAGTAAATCGTTGCAAGATAGAGAATTTATAGCAACAAAAATCTGGTGTTGCATAAACCTATTATTTCTTTAATAAAAAAAATAACCTATTGCAACGAGATTTTCAAAGTAAATCATTGCAGTATATGGAATTTATTGCAATGAAAATCTAGTGTTGCATAAACCAATTACTTTTTCTTAATAAAAAATTAACCTATTTCAACGAGATTTTCAAAGTAAATCGTTGCAATATATGGAATATATTGCAACAAAAATCTGGTGTTGAAAAAAAAAAAAACTAAGCATCCTCTTTCCATCATCTGGAAGTCACACTCAATTGTCTCCAACGGAATTGACACCTGAACAATTGGGGCATGTAGAGGCTAGAGCCAAATAGGGTGCAATGCAACTGCGGTGGAACATGTGCCTGCATGGGGAAGACTCGCCAACTAATCTCCACCAACAAATTTATAAAGACAAATACATCACGTCTCCATGTTATAAGGAACATGACACATATCATGAAAAACGATCGTAAATCTAGTGAGACAATTTCAAAGTAAATCGTTACCAAGTAAATTGTTGCAACATATGAAATTTATTTCAATGTAAATCTAGTGTTGCATAAACCTATTACTTTTTTTTGATTAAAAAAATAACCGATTGCAACGAGGTTTTCAAAGTAAATCGTTGCAATATATGGAATTTATTACAAGGAAAATCTGGGGTTGCATAAACCTATTACCTTTTTTTAATAAAAAAATAACTTATTGCAATGAGATTTTGAAAGTAAATCGTTGCAATATGTGGATTTTATTGGATTAAAAATCTAGTGTTAAAAAAAAAAAAACTGAGCATCCTGGTTCCATCATTTGGAAGTCACACTCAATCGTTTCCAACTAAAATGACGCCTCGACAATAGGGGCTCGTAGAGGATAGAGCCAAGTAGGGTGCAATGCAATTGTGGTGGAACACGTCTCCATGTTATAAGCAACATGAGAAACATTGTGAAAAACGTTCGTATGAATCCCCACAGGAATGCGAGGATCAACACCAACCCTAATATGTCGATACCGGTATGACACATAGATCATCAATGTAACGAGCATGTGAATACAAGCTGTGATAACAAATTCAGTATCACAATAGTGACACCAAACACTAAGTATGCGAGGATCACAATTGAAAGGACGTGAAATAATCACATCATCCACGACAAAATCTTTGCAAAAAGAATATTAATATTTATTTCAGACTTGTATACTTGATGTGAGACAATTTCAAAGTAAATCGTTGTAAAGTAATTTGTTGCAACATATGAAATTTATTGCAACGAAAATTTAGTGTTGCATAAACCTATTGTTTTTTTTAATGAAAAAATAACCTTTGCAATGGGGTTTTCAAAGTAAATCGTTGCAATATAAGGAATTTATTACAATGAAAATCTAGTGTTGTATAAACCTATTACCTTTTTTTAATAAAAAAATAGCCTGCTGCAATGAGTTTTTCAAAGTAAATCGTTGCAATATGTGGAATTTATTGCAACAAAAATCTAGTCTTGAAAAAAAAAAAAAAACTGAGCATCCTCGTTCCATAATTTGGAAGTCACACTCAATCGTTTTCAACTGAAATGATGCCTCAACAATAGTGGCTCGTAGAGGCTAGAGCCACGTAGGGTGCAATGCAACTACGGTGGAAAACGTGCCTGCATGGTGGAAGACTCGCCAACTAATCTCCATCAACAAAGTTATAAAGACAAATACAGCACGTCTCCACGCTATAAGGAACATGAGACACATCGTGAAAAACGATCGTACGAATGCCCACAAGAATGCGAGGATCAACACCCACACTAATATGTCGATGCCGGTATGACACATAGATCATCAATGTAACAAGCACTTGAATACAAGCAGAGACAACAGATGTAGTATCGTAATAGTGATGCCAAACACAAAGTATGCGAGGATCACACTTCAAAGGACGTGAAATAGTCACATCGTCCACGATATCATCCACGACAGAATCTCTACAAAAATAATATTAATGTTTCTTTCAGACTAGTGTACATGATATGAGACAATTTCAAAGAAAATCGTTGCAAAGAAAATCGTAGCAACATATGAAATTTATTGCAATGAAAATCTAGTGTTGCATAAACCTATTATTTTTTTTAATAAACAAATAACCTATTGGAACGAGATTTTCAAAGTATATCGTTGCAATATATGGAATTTAATGCAACGAAAATCTAGTGTTGCATAAACCTATTACTTTTTTTTTAATAAAAAAATAATCTATTGCAACGAGATTTTCAAATTAATACGTTGCAATATGTGGAATTTATTGCAAAAAAAATCTAGTCTTGAAAAAAAAAAAAACTGACCATCCGCGTTCCATCATCTGGAAGTCACATATAATTCTCTCCAACAGAATTGACGCCTCGACAAATGGGGCTTGTAGAGGCTAGAGCCAAGTAGGGTACAATGCAACAGTGGTGAAACATGTGCCTGCGTGGGGAAGATTCGCCAACTAATCTCCATCAATAAAGTTATAAAGACAAATACAACACGTCTCCATGTTATAAGGAACATGAGACACATCGTGAAAAACTATCGTACGAATCCCCACAGGAATGCGAAGATCAACACCAACGCTAATATGTCGATACCGGTATGACAAATAGATCATCAATATAATGAGCACATGAATACAAGCCGTGATAACAAATGTAGTATCGTAATAGTGACGCTGAACACTAAGTATGCGAGGATCACACTTGAAAGGACGTGAAATAATCACACCACCCACGACATCATGCTTGACAGAATCTCTGCAAAAAGAATATTAATATTTCTTTCAGACATGTGTACATGAAATGAGACAATTTCAAAGTAAATCGTTTCAAAGTAAATTGTTGCAACATATGAAATTTATTGCAACGAAAATCTAGTGTTGCATAAACCTATTATTTTTTTCAATAAAAATATAACCTATTGCAACGAGATTTTCAAAGTAAATCGTTGCAATATATCGAACTAATTGCAATGAAAATCTAGTGTTGCATAAACCTTTCACTTTTTTTTTAATAAAATATAACCTACTGCAACGAGATTTTCAAATTAATAAGTTGCAATATGTGGAATTTATTGCAACAAAAATCTAGTGTTGAAAAAAAAAAAAAAACTGAACATCCTCGTTCCATCATTCAGAAGTCACACTCAATCGTTTCCAATTGAAATGACGCCTCGACAATAGTGGCTTGTAGAGGCTAGAGCCACGTAGGTTGCAATGCAACTGCGGTGGAACACGTGCCTGCATGGGGGAAGACTCGCCAACTAATCTCTATCAACAAAGTTATAAAGACAAATACAGCACGTCTCCATGCTATACGGAACATGAGAGACATCGTGAAAAATGATCGTACGAATGCCCACAAGAATGCGAGGATCAACACCCACACTAATATGTCGATGCCGGTATGACACATAGATCATCAATGCAACAAGCACTTGAATACAAGCCGAGACAACAGATGTAGTATCGTAATAGTGATGCCAAACACTAAGTATGCGAGCATCACACTTGAAAGGACGTGAAATAATCACATCATCCATGACATGACCGACGACAGATTCTCTACAAAAAGAATATTAATATTTCTTTTAGACTTGTGCACATGGTATGAGACAATTTCAAAGTAAATCGTTGGAAAGAAAATCGTAGCAACAAATGAAATTTATTGCAACGAAAATCTAGTGTTGCATAAACCTATTATTTTTTTTTAATAAACAAATAACCTATTGCAACTGGATTTTCAAAGTAAATTGTTGGAATATATGGAATTTATTGCAACGAAAATCTAGTGTTGCATAAACCTATTACTTTTTTTTAACAAAAAATAACCTATTGCAACGAGATTTTCAAATTAATACGTTGCAATACGTGGAATTTATTGCAACAAAAATCTAGTGTTGAAAAAAAAAAAAACTGACCATCCTCATTCCATCATCTAGAAGTCACACTTAATTGTCTCCAACAGAATTGACGCCTCAACAAATGGGGCATGTAGATGCTAGAGCCAAGTAGGGTACAATGCAACCGTGGTGGAACATGTGCCTGCGTGGGGAAGACCCGCCAAATAATCTCCATAAACAAAGTTATAAAGGCAAATACAACACATCTCCATACATCGTGAAAAACGATCGTACGAATCCCCACAGGAATGCGTGGATCACCACCAACGCTAATATGTCGATACCGGTATGACACATAGATCATCAATGTATTGAGGACATGAATACAAGCCGTGATAACAAATGTAGTATCGTAATAGTGACGCCAAACACTAAGTATGCGAGGATCACACTTGAAAGGACGTGAAATAATCACACCATCCACGACATCATCCATGATAGAATCTTTGCAGAAAGAATATTAATATTTCTTTCAGGCATGTGTGCATGAAATGAGACAATTTGAAAGTAAATTGTTGCAACATATGAAATTTATTGCAACAAAAATCTAGTGTTGCATAAACCTATTATTTTTTTAAGTAAAAAAATAAGCTATTGCAACGAGATTTTCAAAGTAAATCGTTGCAATATAGGGAACATATTGCAACGAAAATCTAGTGTTGCATAAACCTATTACTTTTTTTTATTTAGTAAAAAAATAACCTATTGCAATGAGATTTTCAAATTAATACGTTGCAATATGTGGAATTTATTGCAACAAAAATCTAGCGTTGAAAAAAAAAAAAAAACTGAACATCCTCGTTCCATCATCTAGAAGTCACACTCAATCGTTTCGAACTGAAATGATGCCTCGACAATAGGGGCTTGTAGAGGCTAGGGCCAAGTAGGGTGCAATGCAACTGCGGTTGAACACGTGCCTGCATAGTGGAAGACTCGCCAACTAATCTCCATCAAAAAAGTTATAAAGACAAATACAGCACGTCTCCATGTTATAAGGAACAAGAGACACATCGTGAAAAACGATCGTACGAGTGCCCACAAGAATGCGAGGATCAACACCCACACTAATATATCGATACCGGTGGGACACATAGATCATCAACGTAACAAGCACTTGAATACAAGCCGAGACAACAATTGTAGTACCGTAATAGTGATGCCAAACACTAAGTATGCGGGGATCACACTTGAAAGGACGTGAAATAATCACATCATCCACGACATCATCCATGACAGAATCTCTGCAAAAAGAATATTCATATTTCTTTCAGACTTGTTTACGTGATATGAGACAATTTCAAAGTAAATCGTTGCAAAGAAAATCGTAGCAACATATGAAATTTATTGCAATGAAAATCCAGTGTTGCATAAAACTATTATCTTTTTTAATAAAAAAATAACCTATTGCAACGAGATTTTCAACGTAAATCGTTCCAATATGTGGACTTTATTGCAACGAAAATCTAGTGTTGCATAAACCTATTATTATTTTTTTAATTAAAAAATAACCTATTGCAAAGAGATTTTCAAATTAATACGTTGCAATATGTGGAATTTGTTGCAACAAAAATCTAGTGTTGAAAAAAAAAACTGATTATCCTCGTTCCATCATCTCGAAGTCAAACTCAATTGTTTCCAACTGAAATGACGCCTCGACAAATGGGGCATGTAGAGGCTAGAGCCAAGTAGGGTATAATGCAACAGCGGTGGAACACGAGCCTGCATGGGGAAGACCCGCCAACTAATCTCCATCAACAAAGTTATAAAGTCAAATACAACACGTCTCCATGTTATAAGGAACATGAGACACATCGTGAAAAACGATTGTACGAATCCCCACAAGAATGCGAGGATCAACACCCACACTAATATGTCGATACCGGTATGACACATAGATCATCAATTTAACGAGCACATGAATACAAGCCGTGTCAACAAATGTAGTATCGCAATAGTGACGCCAAACGCTAAGTATGCGATGATCACACTTGAAAGGACGTGAAATAATCACACCATACACGACATCGTCCATGACAGAATCTCTGCCAAAAGAATATTAATATATCTTTTAGACTTGTGTACATGATATGAGACAATTTCAAAGTAAATCGTTTCAAAGTAAATTGTTGCAACATATGAAATTTATTGCAACGAAAATCTAGTGTTGCATAAACCTATTATTTTTTTTAATAAAAAAATAACCTTTTGCAACGAGATTTTTAAAGTAAATCGTTGCAATATATGGAATTTATTGCAACGAAAATCTAGTGTTGCATAAACCTATTACTTTTTTTTAGTAAAACAATAACCTATTGCAACGAGATTTTCAAATTAATACGTTGCAATATGTGGAATTTATTGTAACAAAAATCTTGTGTTGAAAAAAATAAAAACTGATCATCCTCGTTCCATCATCTGGAAGTCACACTCAATCGTTTCCAACTGAAATGACGCCTCGACAATTGGGGCTTGTAGAGTCTAGAGGCGTGTAGGATGCAATGCAACTGAGGTGGAACACGTGCCCGCATGGTGGAAGACTCGCTAACAAATCACTGTCAACAAAGTTATAAAAACAAATACAGCACGTGTCCATGTTATAAGGAACGTGTGACACATCGTGAAAAACGACCGTACGAATCCCCACAAGAAAGGGAGGATCAACACCCACACTAATATGTCGATACCGGTATGACACATAGATCATCCATGTAACGAGCACATGAATACAAGCTGTGATAACAAATGTAGTATCACAATAGTGACGCCAAACACTAAGTATGTGAGGATCACACTTGAAAGGACGTGAAATAATCACATCATCTAGGACATCATCCAGTACAAAATCTCTGCAAAATAGAATATTAATATTTCTTTCAGACTTGTGTACATGATATGAGACAATTTTAAAGTAAATCGTTGCAAAGTAAATTGTTGCAAAATATGAAATTTATTGCAGCGAAAATCTACTGTCGCATAAACCTATTATTTTTTTCAACAAAAAAATAACATATTGCAACGAGATTTTCAATGTAAATCGTTGCAATCTATGGAATTTATTGCAACAAAAATCTAGTGTTGAAAAAAAAAAAAACTGAGCATCCTCGTTCCATCGTCTGGAAGTCACACTCAATCGTTTCCAATTAAAATGACTTCTCGACATTTGGGGCTGAAAGTTCAAAATGTGTCTAAAACACCCTTGAACGTTTAGAACCCAAATTACAAAATTACCAATTCAAGCTTTATATCAAACAATTAATGTGCGGAACATGATAACAAGCTTAAAACAGAATTGATAAACAATCTAAGCCAAATATAAACACATCCACAGAGTAAATATATGGCAAAGATAAAGGGAAGGAAGATGGAAACACACGGACAACACACGATGTGTTATCGAAGAGGAAACCGAAGTCCTCGGCGTAAAACCTCTCCGCCGCCCTCCAAGCCGTCAAATAATCCACTAAAGAATGTAGTTGGGATACATGAACAGTAGAAGACCTTCTAAGCCTAATCTACCCAAGTACCTAAGCCCTCCAAGCTTCTTGCTCCAACGAGGTTACGATGAACCTATTTCTTCTTTAGCTTCTCGGATTCCGCTACTAGACCATAGCATCAACCAATGTATATTGTTTCCTTCCAAACTGCTTCCCTTAGCACCAAATGAGCCTTTTCACAAACGTAGGTGTGGTGAGAAAAGGATTTGGTCAAAAACCTCTCTAGGGTATTATAATGGAGAGGAAGAGAGTAGAGGAATTTGTAGAGTCTCTAAGGTAAAGATTGGAGATGAGGCAATCTTGTTTTGCTCTAGGGTTTCTCTCACAAAATTCTCTCTAGAAGCTCTCTCAATTTAGTGGGTATAAGGGTCTATATATAGTGGTGTGTGTTTGGAATACGAAGAGACAATTTTTGCCAAACAGGGCTGGTTGGCGGCTTGACCTCGCGGCTTGTCCAAGTCGCGAAATCAAGTCGCGACGTAACGGCCTGGCCAACCTGGGACTTTTGTCCTGTAGTACGACAGCTGGTGCGACCCTTCAGCTTCCCACATGCTTCTCACGTGCACAGCATTTGGCGACTTGCAAGCCGCGAGCCACCCGCGAGTCCTAGCCGCGAAACTCTGCTTCTTTGCACAAAGATGAGCTTTTCTTCACACTGTTTTCACGCACTACCCATACAATGATCCCACCTAAATACAGGGTTACTAAGTGCTTTAAATTACAAGCAAATTGGCACGGAATAAAGCCTACAAGATGGTTGATAAATTTCAACCTTACAATCTCCCCCTTTGGCTATTCCGTGACAAAACCCTATAACAAACTCTAGACTTAACGCGTAAGTTAGGAACAGTTGAAAAACTCACTCACACCTAACTCTAGAATCTGTGAAGATTTAGAACCATAAGAACAAGTGACTCCTGAAACACAACAACACAATAAGTTCATTGTACGCAGAAAACTTGTAATGCAAATGGAGCAAGCATAATGCGATCAAGCACAATGGAGTAAAGCAATAAACCATGGGAAGACCAAAACATGCAATCACTATAACCAAGTGATTACAATGCTCATTCACACTTGGAATGAACATTCGGACATTCAAGTTGAAAAACACAGGGCAAATCACTTGAATGACCAACACTCAACCAATGCACAATACATGAAGTATGTGCATCTAGGAAAAATCCTACACGGGCACAAGAGTGACAGTACGTGAAAAGGAATGCATAGCATTAGGTTAGAAGTACTGATTTAACAAAGCACAAAGGCTGTATAAAGCATGTCACAAACCACAAAGGCCTACAAGTGCATAAGAACAAACCCTTAAAGTTTACAAAAGCAACATGGGTACAAGCACAACCAACTAATAGAGTAAAATCATCAATATATAGTTAAACTAAGTATTAAACACATTCAAGGGTTATGAGTTTAGACTAAAACAAGACTAGGACCTATAGTAACAACAGTTAAACAAACCAAAGTAATACAACTATAAAAAAAAAAATAAGGATTATGAGACTCCCCTTCAAATAAGCACTCCCCCTCAAGTGCTGGCCCAAAAATTCTCCCCCTTTTGACCGGAATGACCAAAGGGTCACTGTTGTAACTTGGTGAAAATACCATCAACTTGAGCTGCTAAAACATCGATCTGGTCCTGCATGACTGCCAATCTCTCTGATTGCTCTCTCTGGCCATCACTGAGAATCGTTTCCAATTCCTCAAGGCGCTTGTGGAGGTTCTCAAAGAGCATCTCCAACCTATCAGGTTGAGGAGCAGACTGTGCTTGTGTAGTGCTCGGTTGCTGTGATACATGGGGGGCATGTACATGTGAATCTGACTCAGGAGTAGAATGAGTAGCAGGAGAGAAATGTGCAGTCTTCGGAGTTTTGGATGAATGACTCTTGCTAGCTTGTAGAGTGAACATAGAGATTGGTCGAGGATGAGCAATTATGTTCCCAACTGAGGGAGGAGTAACACCTTCACTTAAAATGAATTTCATAATGAGACTGCAGAATGGAAGACATCCTCGGGCTCCTGTTCGGGTTACTGTCTTCCTTATGATATGAAAAATATGGGCACAGATGTCAATGGTGGTGCCGGTGATGAGATCACATAGAAATTGAGCCCTTCCAAGATTGATATACACTGTGTTGGTCAACGGATAGAGGTTGGTAAACATGATCAGCTTTAAAGTTGTCAACTCAGGTGAAAACTTGTTAGTGCTTATGGATGTGCCGGCACTGGAGATGTCATGGCCAGGACCAAGAACTTGGAGAATGTCCTGAATCACTAGAGTATGAACATCATAGGGAGTTAGGTCGGCATTCGCAGGTCGAGTAATTTTGAGAAGTTCAGCTATGGTTTCCGGACTAATGATGAACTCCGTTCCTCTTACCATGCAGTGTAGTTCACTTTCAAGATCAACTGTGTTGGTGAAACACTCCTTCACTAGTTCTAACATTGGATCAACAAAATTTCCAAATAATTCTGCCCAATCTTTTGCCTCGAAGATCCGAGGAACAAAAGTGGTTTCCAAAGTGTCAAATCTGACCTCCCGTTCCACTATAGGAGTTCCTCGGTCAAAAATGCTTGAGTAAGCATCTAGATGCTGAGGAGTTTTGAACAACTCAATATTGAGTTCAGTAGATGGCTGTGATGAAGACCATGTTCTTTTTGCAACAGGTAATGTTTCCTCTTCTGTCATAAGCTCTTTTCCTTTGGAGGATTGATGGGACATCTGTAAAAGAGCAAACACAAAGCAACGTACCAAATCCACAACCCACTCATTATGTTAGATCTAGTCAAAAGATGAGAGTGCAAAGACCAAGCAGATTTAGAAGACATAGAATCATAGAATGACAACAAAGTCAATAAAGTGACAGAGTAAGCATTGCCGAAGACCAGAAACAGACGAACCATGGAACAGATGCCAAACACACAGAGAGTAAAAGGCATTACAGCACACTCTGTCAAAACTGAGTAGCAATGTGTCACAAATAACAAGCATTTCAACACAATATCATGAAAGTGATATGCACAGACAGGAACAATCAAGGTAAGAACACTCAGATAAGACAAAACATCATGTAAAACCACATTGAACAATTCATTGGCAACAAAAAGTTTAACAAACCTAGCATATTTAAGAAAAAAATATTTTCGAACCCAACATTTCGCAGAGCACAATAGCAACAACACATTCTCATATTCAAGAATATAATACTCAACACAGGAAATTTGAAATGAGGGAAAGAAAACTCATACCTTTTTCTTGAAGATAGAAGTGAAAATGGTGCAGAAATGGGGGATTCACAAGATTGAACATGGTGATTTTCAGAGGGAGAAAAGGAAAAGACAATGAACAGTCAGAAATTTTCGAGGGAAAAACTAAAAAACCATTTTAAAAACTGTTTTCAAAACGCAAAACACGCGTTTTTCGAGACTGGGTTAAGTCGCCAATAAGTAGCCAGGGTAAGCCGCGAAACACTGTGAAGGTAAGAAATTTTAAAATTTCTCCAAGTGTTTTTCACAACTGGAAGATCTACTTGCGAGGGAGTCATGAGCTGAGCCGCGAAAATCTCTGTGTACCCTTCTCGACTAGACCTTTCACCCGTGAACAAGTCGCCATTCTGAGTTGCAAAATATGCAGAAACACAGATTTTGGAAAAATTTCTAAGTCTTTTTCGCGACTGGGATGCTGACCTGCCAGTGACCCGCGAAAATCTCTGAGAGAGGTTCGCGACGGGAGCATGCAACTAGACCTACCTGCGACTTAGTCGCCAAAACAGGGCAACACTGTTTTTGAAAGTTTTGACATTTTTGTAAAAACAAAACATTTTCCAAAAACAAACTAAAACACTCAAAAATCTTTTTATGTTTGATCAACAAAGATTGAGCTTGTGAAAACACATTTAATCAAGTACAATCACACAAATGAATATGACATTCATTGAACATAGACTTGTGTGTTGTGTGTGGATATCAAAAATGAGATAGTCCTTAGTCCAATGTGAAGCTTCAATGATCAATTCAATCAAGGCATACACAACTAGCACTAGATAATGTGACCTATCTCAATTATAGAAACATGCATATATGACCTCCCACAAGCACTTGATAACAATTCTTTGAAGCTTTTCATTTGGCTCCATATTCAACATATCATTTGCACTTTTTGAGCAAAGAAAATCTCATTGTGAGATAGATGCCTGAAATTTTTGATATTTCAATTGATGAGTGCTTTTGTAGCTCTATATCTCTTTTCATTTGGAGATTTTCATTTAGAGAGCTCTTTTAAGCATAAAAATAAAAAGTGGGAAGATATATAGGCATGAGTCTATGCATGTTTCAAGATCAACAAAACCATTCACTAATTATTGATGACAAGGTTGAAGATCTATTTACAACAGTCACATAGATTTCAGAATTTCTTCCACAATGATATGAGTGCATGAGAGACAAGCTAAGCTCAATAAAGGCACAAAGCCATAAGTACAAAGGTATAAGGCAAAACATGCTTTGAGACAAAACTCAACAAAGTGATCAAACTTTTTGGATTTTCTACTTTTTATGTGTTTTTGGATTTTTGACACAAAAGCAGTAAAAGAATGATAAAAAACATAACATAAAGAACAATGTAAAAACATTTGAACCAAAGACAAACACACATAGACAATAGCTACCTAAATACTAGTAAGAAGCACACAACCAAGCATATTCACAAATATGGGAAGTATTGATGCATGGACATGTTGTAATGCTTATGCATGAGTACCCTTTGTCACCCACACGTCACGTGCGTTTGGGGTGATATCCTTGACGGATCAGGTATGAGAGTTAGGACTGTCAAACGTTCGTGTGAAGCTTTCCAAGCAATTGGTGAACGCACCGATCATCTTCATCACGTCCATCATTCCTGGATCACGGTTTTGACTTCTTGGTTGCTCACCACCCCAAGACCTCATCTCATTTCTTCTTCCTCGTGACCGAGGTGCATTTGCATTGTTGTCTGCTCTCAGCTTTTGACAGTTGGGTCTGGTATGTCCTTGCAATCCACAATAGTGACAAACATACTCCGTTCTAGGACACTGTTGTGATCTTGGGAGAGATCTTCCTCTGGTTTCATGTTTGACCACAGATTGATTTTGGGGCTTATTCACCATCCGTTGTTCAGCCACATTCTTCTTCTTTACCTCTTTAACTTTTTCAGGGATGGGTTCTTCTACAACTATTTCGTTTGCCTTCACAAACTTTACTTCTTTGGTGACTTTGTCTGATGAGCAACTTCCTCCGGTGTATCCCAACCCGGACTTGTCTGAGGAAGATTTTTGAGATGATATAACATCTTCTAACTTCTAGGAGGAGACTCTCTCTATCTTGGCATGAGCTTGCACTACCTCTTGCTCAAGAAACCTCACCTTCGTATAGGCTTTAGACAGCTCGCTATTTAGTGTCTCAATCTCATACTTGGCCTCTTTATATCTGACAAAGAGACTTCTGTGGTCCTCCTCAGCTCTTTTCATCATCCTCACAGCCGCCTTGGCTACCCTTGAATACTCTCCTGACTTCTCAAGTAGTAAGGAGTAATTTTCTCGAAGATTAGCTGTATTCTCTTCCTCTTCAGCATCTGATTCTTCTTTAATCCCAATAGACTCTGAATCAGAATGCTCACCAGGCTCCTTCACAAGTGTACCCAAGTCATCAGAGGAATCCACCTGAGCAATGGTCATGAAGGCGGAGTAGTTTCCCTCTTCGTCACAGCTCTCTTCCGAGTCAGAGTCAAAAGAGTCTGAATCACTGAGCGTTGTGGCATAAGCCTTGCCTTTCCCTCTCAAGAAATTGGGACACTCCTTCTTGAGATGTCCATGGCCATTGCATTCAAAACACACAATGTCTGAAGGAGATTGAAAATCCTTTCCTTCTTTCCTCGTAAACTCTTTCCTATCATCTCTTGAAAATGAAAATTTTCCTCTGTTGAATGGTTTCCCACTGTTCTTCATCTTCAGGAATTTTCGGAAGTTTTCGCAAGATATGCTACTTCCTTCTCCACTCGGAAGGATCATCCATTCTTTCGGTGATGGTTTTAAGAGCAAGCGATTTACTCGTCTTGTGGGAAGGCAGTCCAAGCTCATACGTTTGAAGTGACCCAATGAGCTCTTGGATCTTAATTTCATCCAAATCCTTGCTTTCCTCTATGGTGGTGACCTTTGGTCGAAAGCTCTCCGGTAAGGACCTCAAAATTTTCTCACCACTTTAGTATCTTCAATCTTCTCCCCAAGATTGAGCTTCGCAATCACTATTTCATTGAGCTTCCCATAAAATGAATCAAAGGACTCATCATCTCCCATCTTAAGCTCTTCCAATTTGGTGGTAAGCATTTGGAGCTTTGTGTCCTTCACCTTCTTAGTCCCCTCATAAGTTGTCTCCAAAATCTCCTAAGCTTCCTTGGCCATTGTCATGTGAGATATCCTGTGGAATTCATCTGGAGGCACACCACAGAAAATAGAATTTAATGCTTTACTGTTAGCATTGGCTGCCGCAAGAGCTGCCTTATCCCAAGTAGATTTAGCAGCCTCCGGCTTAGTCCAACCTATTTCAACCGCATCCCACACGGTGTCATCAATAGAGCATAGGAATGCCCTCATTCTAACTTTCTAGAAAGCATAATTATTACCATCAAAAAATGTTGGAACATTTAAGGATTGAGACCTATCCATCTCAAACGGGGTCAAGGATCACACTTAGGTATTTAAACCACAACAAGTGTACCCGCTCTGATACCAATTGAAAGTTCAAAATGTGTCTAAAACACCCTTGAACGTTTAAACCCCAAATTACAAAATTACCAATTCAAGTTTTATATCAAACAATTAATGTGCGGAACATGATAACAAGCTTAAAACAGAATTGATAAACAATCTAAGCCAAATATAAACACATCCACAGCAGTAAATATAAGGCAAAGATAAAGGGAAGGAAGATGCAAACACACGGACAACACATGATGTGTTATAGAAGAGGAAACTAAAGTCCTCGGTGTAAAACCTCTCCGCCGCCCTCTAAGCGGTCAAATAATCCAATAAAGAATGTAGTTGGGATACATGAACAGCAGAAGACCCTCCAAGCCTAATCTACCCAAGTACCTAAGCCCTCCAAGCTTCTTGCTCCAACGAGGTTACGCCGAATCTATTTCTGCTTTAGCTTCCCGGATTCCGCTACTAGACCACAGCATCAACCAATGTATATTGGTTCCTTCCAAACTGCTTCCCTTAGCACCAAATGAGCCTTTTCACAAACGTAGGTGTGGTGAGAAAAGGATTTAGTCAAAAACCTCTCAAGGGTATTATAATGGAGAGGAAGAGAGTAGAGGAATTTGAAGAGTCTCTAAGGTAAAGATTGGGGATGTGGAAATCTTGTTTTGCTCTATGGTTTCTCTCACAAAATTCTCCCTGGAAGCTCTCTCAATTTAGTGGGTATAAGGGTCAATATATAGTGGTGTGTGTTCGAAATACGAAGAGACAATTTTTGCCAAACAGGGTTGGTTGGCGGCTTGACCTCGCGGCTTGTCCAAGTCACGAAATCAAGTTGTGAAGTAACGGCTTGGCTAGCCTGGGACTTTTGT
Organism: Quercus ilex subsp. ballota; assembly: GCA_032727855.1. NCBI lineage: Eukaryota > Viridiplantae > Streptophyta > Magnoliopsida > Fagales > Fagaceae > Quercus > Quercus ilex. The sequence goes on along the minus strand of CM064913.1, from coordinate 28,374,538 downwards.
CCTGTAGTAATACAGCTGGCGCGACCCTTCAGCTTCCCGCATGCTTCTCACGTGCACAGCATTTGGCGGCTTGCAAGCCGCGAGCCACCCGCGAGTCCTAGCCGCGAAACTCTGCTTCTTTGCACAAAGATGAGCTTTTCATCACACTCTTTTCACATACTACCCTTACAATGATCCCACCTAAATACAGGGTTACTAAGTGCTTTAAATTACAAGCAAATTGGCACGGAATAAAACCAACAAGATGGTTGATAAATTTCAACCTTATAGGGGCTTGTAGAGGCTAGAGCCAAGTTGGTTGTATTGCAACTGAGGTGGAACACGTGCCTACATGGTGGAAGACTCGCCAACTAATCTCCATTAACAAAGTTATAAAGACAAATAGAGCACGTCTCCATGTTATAAGGAACATGAGACAGATCGTGAAAAAGGATTGTACGAATCTCCACAAGAACGCGAGGATCAACACCCACACTAATATGTCAATACCGGTATGACACAAAGATCATCAATGTAACAAGCACTTGAATACAAGCCGAGACAACAAATGTAGTATCGTAATAGTGATGCCAAACACCAAGTATGCGAGGATCACACTTGAAAGGACGTGAAATAATCACATCATCCGTGACATCATCCATGACAGAATCTCTGCAAAAAGAATTTTAATATTTCTTTCAGACTTGTGAACATGATATGAGACAATTTAAAAGTAAATTGTTGCAAAGAAAATCGTAGCAACATATGAAATTTATTGCAACGAAAATCTAGTGTTGCATAATCCTATTATTTTTTTTAATAAAAAAATAACCTATTGCAACGAGATTTTCAAAGTAAATCGTTGCAATATATGGAATTTATTGGAACGATAATCTAGTGTTGCATAAACCTATTAATTTTTTTTATTAAAAAAATAACCAATTGCAACGAGATTTTCAAATTAATACGTTGCAATATGTGGAATTTATTGCAACAAAAATCTAGTGTTAAAAAAAAAAAAAACTGATCACCCTTGTTCCATCTTCTGGAACTCACACTTAATTGTCTCCAACAGAATTGATGACTCGACAAATGGGGCATGTAGAGGCTAGATCCAAGTCGGTACAATGCAACAGCGATGGAACACATGCCTGCATGGGGAAGACTCGCCAACTAATCTCCATCAACAAAGTTATAAAGACAAATACAACACGTCTCCATGTTATAAGGAACACGAGACACATCTTGAAAAACGATCGTACGAATCCCCATAGGAATGCGAGGATCAGCACCAACGCTAATATGTCTACAACGGTATGACACATAGATCATCAATGTAACGAGCACATGAATACAAGCCGTGATAACAAATGTAGTATCGTAATAGTGACGCCAAACACTAAGTATGCGAGGATCACACTTGAAAGGACGTGAAAAAATCATACCATCCATGACATCGTACCTGACAGAATCTCTGCAAAAAGAATAGTAATATTTCTTTCAGACTTGTGTACATGATATGAGACAATTTTAAAGTAAATCGTTGCAATGTAAATTGTTGCAAAATATGAAATTTATTGCAACGAAATCTAGGGTTGCATAAACCTATTTTATTTTAAATAAAAAAATTACCTATTGCAACGAGATTTTCTAAGTAAATCGTTGCAATATATGGAATTTATTGCAATGAAAATCTAGTGTTGCATAAACCTATTAATTTTTTTTAATAAAAAAATAACCAATTGCAACGAGATTTTTAAAGTAAATCATTGCAATATGTAGAATTTATTGCAACAAAAATCTAGTGTTGAAAAAAAAAAAAACTGAGCATCCTCGTTCCATCATCTGGAAGTCACACTCAATCGTTTCCAACTGAAATGACGCCTCGATATTTGGGGCTTGTTGAGGCTAAAGCGAAGTTGGTTGCATTGCAACTGAGGTGGAACACGTTCCTGCATGGTGGAAGACTCGCCAACTAATCTCCATCAACAAAGTTATAAAGACAAATATAGCTCGTCTCCATGTTATAAGGAACATGAGACACATCGTGAAAAACGATTGGACGAATCCCCACAAGAATGCGAGGATCAACACCCACACTAATATGTCGATACCGGTATGACACATAGATCATCAATGTATTGAGCACATGAATACAAGCCGTGACAACAAATGTAGTATCGCAATAGTGACGCCAAATGCTAAGTATGCGATGATACCACTTGAAAGGACGTGAAATAACCACTCCATCCACGGCATCATCCATGACAGAATCGATGCAAAAAGAATATTAATATTTCTTTCAGACTTGTGTACGAGATATGAGACAATTTCAAAGTAAATCGTTGCAAAGAGAATCGTAGCAACATATGAAATTTATTGCAACAAAAATCTAGTGCTGCATAAACCTATTATTTTTTTAATAAAAAAATAACCTATTGCAACGTGATTTTCAAAGTAAATCGTTGCAATATATGGAATTTAATGCAACGAAAATCTAGTGTTGCACAAACCTATTACTTTTTTTTAATAAAAAAAAAAAAACCTATTGCAACGAGATTTTCAAATTAATACGTCGCAATATGTGGAATTTATTGCAACAAAAATCTAGCGTTGGAAAAAAAAAAAACTAATCATCCTCGTTCCATCATCTGGAAGTCACACTTAATTCTCCAACAGAATTGACACCTCGACAAATGGTGCATGTAGAAGCAAGAGCCAAGTAGGGTACAATGCAACAGTGGTGGAACACGTGCCTGCATGGGGAAGACTCGCCAACTAATCTCCATCGACAAAGTTATAAAGAAAAATACATCACGTCTCCATGTTATAAGGAACACGAGACACATCGTGAAAAATGATTGTACGAATCCCCACTGGAATGCGAGGATCAACACCAACGCTAATATGTCGATACCGGTGTGACACATAGATCATCAATGCAACGAGCACATGAATACAAGCCGTGATAACAAATGTAGTATTGTAATAGTGACGCCAAACACTAAGTATGTGAGGATCACACTTGAAAGGACGTGAAATAATAACACCATCCACGGCATCATCCATGACAGAATCTCTGCAAAAAGAATAATAATATTTCTTTCAGACTTGTGTACATGATATGAGACAATTTCAAAGTAAATCGTTTCAAACTAAATTGTTGCAACATGGGAAATTTATTGCAACGAAAATTCAGTGTTGCATAAACCTATTATTTTTTTTAATAAAAGATGACCTTTTGCAACGAGATTTTCAAAGTAAATTGTTGCAAAATATGAAATTTATTGCAACGAAAATCTAGTGTTGCATAAACCTATTATTGTTTTCAATAAAAAAAATAACCCATTGCAACGAGATTTTCAAAGTAAATCGTTGCAATATATGGAATTTATTGCAATGAAAATCTAGTGTTGCTTAAACCTATTAATTTTTTTTAATAAAAAATTAATCTATTGCAACGAGATTTTAAAATTAAATCGTTGCAATATGTGGAATTTATTACAACAAAAATCTAGTGTTGAAAAAAAAAACTGAGCATTCTCATTCCATCATCTGGAAGTCATACTCAATCGTTTCCAACTGAAATGACGCCTTGACATTTGGGGCTTGTAGAGGCTAGAGCCAAGTTGGTTGCATTGCAACTAAGGTGGAACACGTTCCTGCATGGTGGAATACTCGCCAACTAATCTCCATCAACAAAGTTATAAAGACAAATACAACACGTCTCCATGTTATAAGGAACATGAGAAACATCGTGAAATACAATCGTATGAATCCCCACAGGAATGCGAGGATAAACACCAACGCTAATATGTCGATACCAGTATGACACATAGATCATCAATGTAACGAGCACATGAATACAAGCCGTGATAACAAATGTAGTATCGTAATTGTGACGCCAAACACTAAGTATGCGAGGATCACACTTGAAAGGACGTGAAATAATCACACCATCCACAACATCATCCACGACAGAATCTCTGCAAAAAGAATATTAATATTTCTTTCCGACTTATGTACATGATACGAGACAATTTCAAAGTAAATCGTTTCAAAGTAAATTGCTGCAACATATGAAATTTATTGCAACGAATTTCTAGTGTTGCATAAACCTATTACTTTTTTTTATTAAAAAAATAACCTATTGCAACGAGATTTTCAAATTAATACGTTGCAATATGTGGAATTTTTCGCAACGAAAATCTAGTGTTGAAAAAGAAAAAATTTGATCATCCTCGTTCCATCATCTGGAAGTCACACTCAATCGTTTCCAATTGAAATGACGCTTCGATAAAAGGGGCATGTAGAGGCTAAAGTCAAGTAGGGTGGAATGCAACTGCGGCAGAACACGTGCTTGCATGGGGAAGAATCGCCAACTAATCTCCATCAATAAAGTTATAGAGACAAATTCAGCACGTCTCTATGTTATAAGGAACACGAGACACATCGTGATCATACGAATCCCCACAGGAATGTGAGGATCAACACCAACGCCAATATGTTGATACCGGTGTGACACATAGATCATGAATGTAACGAGCACATATATACAAGCCATGATAACAAATGTAGTAACGTAATAGTGACGCCAAACACTAAGTATGCGAGGATCACACTTGAAAGGACGTGAAATAATCATACCATCCACGACATCATCCATGACCGAATCTCTGTAAAAAGAATATTCATATTTCTTTTAGACTTGTGTACATGATATGAGACAATTTCAAAGTAAATCGTTTCAAAGTAAATTGTTGCAACATATGAAATTTATTACAACGAAAATCCAGTGTTGCATAAACCTATTTTTTTTTTAATAAAAAAATAACCTATTGCAACGAGATTTTCAAAGTAAATCGTTGCAATATATGAAATTTATTGCAACGAAAACCAAGTGTTGCATAAACCTATTACTTTTTTTTAATTAAAAAATAACCTATTGCAATTAGATTTTCAAATTAATACGTTGCAATATGAGGAATTTATTGCAACCAAAATCTAGTGTTGAAAAAAAAAAAAACTAATCATCCTTGTTCCATCATCTGGAAGTCACACTCAATCGTTTCCAATTGAAATGACGCCTCGACAAATATGGCATGTAGAGGCTAGAGCCAAGTAGGGTGGAATGCAATTGCGGTGGAACACGTGCCTGCGTGGGGAATCCTCGCCAACTAATCCCCATCAACAAGATTATACAGACAAATGCAGCACGTCTCCCTGTTATAAGGAACACGAGACACATCGTGAAAAATGATCGTACGAATCCCCACAGGAATGCGAGGATCAACAACAACACCAATATGTCGATACTGGTATGACATATAGATCATCAATGTAACGAGCACATGAATACAAGCTGTGATAGCAAACGTAGTATCGTAATAGTGATGCCAAACACTAAGTATGCGAGGATCACACTAGAAAGAACGTGAAATGATCACACTATCCACGACATCATCCATGACAGAATCTCTGCAAAAAGAATAATAATATTTCTTTTAGACTTGTGCACATGATATGAGACAATTTAAAAGTAAATTGTTGCAATATATAAAATTTAATGCAACGAAAATCTAGTGTTGCATAAATCATTTTTTTTTTAATTAAAAAATAATCTATTGCAATGAGATTTTGAAAGCAAGTCGTTGCAATATATGGAATTTATTGCAACGAAAATCCAGTGTTGCATAAACCTATTACTTTTTTAATAAAAAAATAACCTATTGCAACGAGATTTTCAAAGTAAATTGTTGCAATATGTGCAATTTTTTGCAACGAAAATCTGGTATTCCATAAACCCATTATTTTTTTAATCAAAAAATAACCTATTGCAACGAGATTTTCAAAGTAAATCGTTGCAATATATGGAATTTATTGCAAAAAAAATCTAGTTTTGGAAAAAAAAAAAAAAACAGAGCATCCTCATTCCATCATTTGGAAGTCACACTCATTCACTTCCAACTGAAATGACACCTCGACAATAGGGGCTTGTAGAGGCTAGAGCCAAGTAGGGTGCAATGCAACTGAGGTGGAACACGTGCCTGCGTGGTGGAAGACTCGCCAACTAATCTCCATCAACAAAGTTATAAAGACAAATACAGCACGTCTCCATGTTATGTGGAACATGAGACACATTGTGAAAAACGATCGTACGAATCCCCACAAGAATGCGAGGATCAACACCCACACTAATATGTTGATACCGGTATGACACACAGATCATCAATGTAAGGAGCACATGAATACAAGCCGTGATAGCAAATGTAGTGTCGCAATAGTGACGCCAAACACTAATTATGCGAGGATCACACTTGAGAGGACGTGAAATAATCACATCATCAACGACATCATCCATAACAGAATCTCTAAAAAAATAATGTTAATATTTATTTTAGACTTGTGTACACGATATGAGAGAATTTAAAAGTAAATCGTTGCAAAGTAAATTGTTGCAACATATAAAATTTAATGCAACGAAAATCTAGTGTTGCATAAACCTATTATTTTTTTTTTATTAAAAAATAATCTATTGCAACGAGATTTTCAAAGCAAATCGTTGCAATATATGGGATTTATTGCAACGAAAATCTAGTGTTGCATAAACCTATTACTTTTTTTTAATAAAAAAATAATTTATTGCAACGAGATTTTAAAATTAAATCGTTGCAATATGTGGAATTTATTGCAAAAAAAATCTAGTGTTGAAAAAAAAAAAACTGAGCATCCTTGTTCCATCATCTGGAAGTCACACTCAATCGTTTCCAACTAAAATGACGCCTCGACATTTGGGGCTTGGAGAGGCTAGAGCCAAGTAGGGTGCAATGCAACTGAGGTGGAACACGTGCCTGTGTGGTGGAAGACTCGCCAACTAATCTCCATCGACAAAGTTATAAAGACAAATACAGCATGTCTCTAGGTTATAAGGAACATGAGACACATTGTGAAAAACGATTGTACGAATCCCCATAGGAATGGGAGGATCATCACCAACGCTAATATGTCGATGCCGGTATGACACATAGATCATCAATGTAACGAGCACAAGAATAGAAGTCGTGACAACAAATGTAGTATCGCAATAGTGACGCCAAACGCTAAGTATGCGATGATCACACTTGAAAGGACGTGAAATAATCACATCATCCACGACAGAATCTCTGCAAAAAGAATATTAATATTTCTTTTAGACTTGTGTACATGATATGAGACAATTTCAAAGTAAATCGTTGCAAAGTAAATAGTTGCAACATATGAAATTTATTGCAATGAAAATCTAGTGTTGCATAAACCTATTACTTTTTTTAGATAAAAAAATAACCGATTGCAACAAGATTTTCAAAGTAAATCGTTGCAATATATGGAATTTATTACAACGAAAATCTAGTGTTGCATAAACCTATTACATTTATTTAATAAAAAAAAAAAACCTATTGCAATAAAATTTTCAAAGTAATTCGTTGCAATATGTGGAATTTATTGCAACAAAGATCTAGTGTTGAAAAAAAGAACTGAGCATCCTCGTTCCATAATTTGGAAGTCACATTCAATTGTTTGCAACTGAAATAACGCCTCGACAATAGGGGCTTGTAGAGGCTAGAGCCAAGTTGGGTGCAATGCAACTGCGGTGGAACACATGCCTGCATGGTGCAAGACTCGCAAACTAATCTCCATCAACATAGTTGTAAAGACAAATACAGCACTTCTGCATGTTATAAGCAACATGAGAAACATTGTGTAAAATGATCGTATGAATCCCAATAGGAATGCAAGGATCAACACCAACCCTAATATGTCGATACCGGTATGACACAGAGATTATCAATGTAACGAGCACGTGAATACACGCATGATATCAAATGTAGTATCGCAACAGTGACGCCAAACACTAAGTATGCGAGGATCACAATTGAAAGGACATGAAATAATCTCATCACCCATGACATCATCCATGATAGAATCTTTGCAAAAAGAATATTAATATTTCTTTCAGACTTGTGTACATGATATGAGACAATTTCAAAGTAAATTGTTGCAAAATAAATTGTTGCAACATACGAAATTTATTGCAACAAAAGTCTACTACCATTTGCAATGAGATTTTCGAAGTAAATCGTTGCAATATATAAATCGTTACAATATATGGAATTTATTGCAATGAAAATCTATTGTTGCATAAACCTATTGCTTTTTTTAATAAAAAAATAACCGATTTCAAGGAGATTTTCAAAGTAAGTCATTGCAAAATTTGGAATTTATTGCAATGAAAATCTAGTGGTGCATAAACCAATTACTTTTTTTTAATAAAAAAATAAGCGATTGCAACGAGATTTTCAAAGTAAATCATTGCAATATATGTAATTTATTGCAATAAAAATCTTGTGTTGCATAAACCTATTACTTTTTTTTAATAAAAAAATAACCTATTGAAACGAGATTTTCAAAATAAATCGTTGCAAGATATAGAATTTATTGCAACGAAAATTTGGTGTTGCATAAATATATTATTTCTTTTAATAAAAAAATAACCTATTGCAATGAGATTTTCAAAGTAAATCGTTGTAATATATGGAATTTACTGCAACAAAAATCTAGTGTTGAAAAAAAATATAATAGAGCATCCTCGTTCCATCATCTGGAAGTCACACTCAATTGTCTCCAGCGGAATTGACGCCTCGACAATTGGGGCATGTAGAGGCTAGAGCCAAGTAGGGTGCAATGCAACTGCGGTGGAACATGTGCCTGCATGGGGAAGACTCGCAACTAATCTCCATCAACAAAGTTATAAAGAAAAATATAGCACGTCTCCATGTTATAAGGAACATGAGACAGATCGTGAAAAAAGATCATACGAATCCCCACAGGAATGCGAGGATCAACACCAACACTAATATGTCGATACTGGTATGACACATATATCATCAATGTAACGAGCACATGAATACAAGCTGGGATAACAAATGTAGCATCGCAATAGTGACGCCAAACAGTAAGTATGCGATGATCACACTTGAAAGGACTTGAAATAATCACATCATCCGAGACATCATCAATGACAGAATCTCTGCAAAAACAATTTAGATATTTCTTTCAGACTTGTGTACATGATATGAGACAATTTAAAAGTAAATCGTTGCAAAGTAAATTGTTGCGACATATGAAATTTGTTGCAACGAAAACCTTGTGTTGCATAAACGCATTTCTTTTTTTTTTTTAGTAAAAAAATAACGGATTGCAACGAGATTTTCAAAGTAAATAGTTGCAATATATGTAATTTACTGCAATGAAAATCTAGTATTGCATAAACTTATTAATTTTTTTTAATAAAGAAAAACCTATTGCAACAAGATTTTCAAAGTAAATCGTTGCAAGATATGGAATTTATAGCAACGAAAATCTGGTGTTGCGTAAACCAATTATTATTTTAATAAAAAAATTAATTATTGCAATGAGATTTTTAAAGTAAATCATCGCAATATATGGAATTTATTTCAACGAAAATCTAGTGTTGCATAAACCTATCACTTTTTTTTAATAAAAAAATAACCTATTTCAAGGAGATTTTCAAAGTAAATCGTTGCAATATATGGAATTTATTGCAACAAAAATTTAGTGTTGGAAAAAAGAACTGAGCATCCTAGTTCAATTATCTGGAAATCACACTCAATCGTTTCCAACTGAAATAGCGCCTCGGCAATAGGGGCTTGTAGAGGCTAGAGCCAAGTAGGGTGCAATTCAACTGAGGTGGAGCACGTGCCTGCATGGTGGAAGGCTCACCAACTAATCTTCATCAACAAAGTTATAAAGACAAATACAGCACCTCTCCATGTTATATGGAACATGGGAGACATCGTGAAAAACGATCGTACAAATCCCCACAAGAATGCGAGGATCAACACCCACACTAATATGTCGATACTGGTATGACACACAGATCATCAATGTAAGGAGCACTTGAATATAGGCCATGATAACAAATGTAGTATCGCAATAGTGACGCCAAACACTAAATATGAGAGGACCACACCTGAACAGACGTGAAATTATCACATCATCCACGACATCATCCATAACAGAATCTCTGCAAAAAGAATATTAATATTTCTTTTAGACTTGTGTACATGATATGAGACAATTTAAAAATAAATCGTTGCAAGGTAAATTGTTGCCACATATAAAAGTTAATGCAACGTAAATCTAGCGTTGCATAAACCTATTACTTTTTTTAAATAAAAAAAATAACCTATTGCAACGAGAGTTTCAAATTTATACGTTGTAGTGAGGGGAATTTATTGCAAAAAGAAAAAGAAAAATGAGCATCCTTGTTCGATCATCTAGAAGTCACACTGAATTGTATCCAACTGAAATGACTCCTCGACAAATGGGGCATGTAGAGGCAAGAGCCAAGTAGGGTGCAATGCAACTTAGGTGGAACACGTGGCTGCATGGTGGAAGACTCGCCAACTAATCTCCATCAACAAAGTTATAAAGACAAATACAGCACGTCTCCATGTTATAAGGAAATTGAGGCACATCGTGAAAAACGATCGTACGAATCCCCGTAGGAGTGCGAGGATCAACACCAACGCTAATATGTCGATTCCGGTAAGACATAAAGATCATCAATGTAACGAGCAACAAGATTTTATATTTTTTAATAAAAAAATAACCTTTTGCAACAAGATTTTCAAAGTAAATCGTTGCAATATTTGGAATTTATGACAACGAAAATCTAGTGTTGCATAAACCTATTACTTTAAAAAAAAAAAAAAAACCAATTGCAGCGAGATTTTCAAAGAAGTTCGTTGCAGTATGTGGAATTTATTGCAACAAAGATCTAGTGGTGGAAAAAAAAAAAAAAAAACTAAGCATCCTCGTTCGATCATCTGGAAGTCACACTTAATTGTCTTCAATTGAAATGACTCCTTAACAAATGGGGCATGTAGAGGCTAGAGCCAAGTGGGTTGCAATGCAACTGAGGTGGAACACGTGCCTACATGGCGGAAGACTCGCCAACCAATCTCCATCCACAAAGTTATAAAGATAAATACAGCACGTGTCCATGTTATAAGGAACATGAGACACATCGTGAAAAACAATCGTACAAATGCCCACCGGAATGCAAGGGTCAACACCAACGCCAATATGTCGATACCGGTATGACACATAGATCATCAATGTAACGAGCACATGAATACAAGCCGTGATAACAAATGTAGTATCATTATAGTGACGCCAAACACTAAGTATGCAAGGATCACACTTGAAAGGATGTGAAATAATCACACCATCCACGACATCATCCACGACAGAATCTCAGCAAAAAGAATATTAATATTTCTTTCAGACTTGTGTACATGATATGAGACAATTTCAAAGTAAATCGTTCCAAAGTAAATTGTTGCAACATATGAAATTTGTTGCAACAAAAATCTAGTGTTGCATAAACCTATTATTTTTTTTAATAAAAAAATAACCTGTTTCAACGAGATTTTCAAAGTAAATCGTTGCAATATATGGAATTTATTGCCACAAAAATCTAGCGTTGAAAAAAAAAAAAAAACAAAGCATCCTCGTTCCATCATCGGGAAGTCACACTCAATTGTCTCCAACAGAATTGACGCCTCGACAATTTGGGCATGTAGAGGTTAGAGCCAAGTAGGGTGCAATGAAACTGCGGTGGAACACGTGCATGCATGGGGAAGACTCGCCAAGCAATCTCCATCAACAAAGTTATAAAGACAAATACAGCACGTCTCCATGTTATAAGGAACTTGAGGCACATCGTCAGAAACGATCGTACGAATCCCCGCAGGAATGCGAGGATCAACACCAACGCTAATATGTCGATACCGGTAAGACACAAAGATCATCAATGTAACGAGCACATGAATACAAGCCGTGATAACAAATGTAGTATCGTAATAGTGACGCCAAACACTAAGTATGCGAGGATCACACTTGAAAGGACGTGAAATAATCACACCATCCACGACATCATCTAGGACAGAATCTCTGCAAAAGAATATTAATATTTCTTTCAGACTTGTGTACATGATATGAGACAATTTCAAAGTAAATCGTTTGAAAGTAAACTGTTGCAACATATGAAATTTATTGCAACGAAAATCTAGTGTTGCATAAACCTATTATTTTTTTTAATAAAAAAATAACCTATTGCAACGAGATTTTCAAAGTAAATCGTTGCAATATATGGAATTTATTGCAAAAAAAATCTAGTGTTGCATAAACCTATTACTTTCTTTTAATTAAAAAATAACCTATTGCAATGAAATTTTCAAATTTATACGTTGCAATATGTGGAATTTATTGCTATAAAAATCTAGTGTTGAAAAAAAAAAAAAACTGATCATCCTCGTTCCATCATCTGGAAGTCACACTGAATCATTTCCAACTAAAATGACGCCTCGACAGTAGTGGCTTGTAGAGGCTAGAGCGAAGTAGGGTGCAATGCAACTGAGGTGGAACACGTGCCTGCATGGTGGAAGACTTGCCAACTAATCTCCATCAAGAAAGTTATAAAGACAAATACAGTACGTCTCCATGTTATATGGAACATGAGACACATCATGAAAAACAATTATACAAATCCCCACAGGAATGCGAGGGTCAACACCGACGCTAATATGTCGATACCAGTAAGATACAAAGATCATCAATGTAACGAGCACATGAATACAAGCCGTGATAACAAATGTAGTGTCGTAATAGTGACGCTAAACACTAAGTATGCAAGGATCACACTTGAAAGGACGTGAAATAATCACACCATCCACGACATCATCCAGGACAGAATCTCTGCAAAAGAATATTAATATTTCTTTCCGACTTGTGTACATGATATGAGACAATTTCAAAGTAAATCGTTTCAAAGTAAATTGTTGCAACACATGAAATTTGTTGCAACGAAAATCTAGTGTTGCATAAACCTATTATTTTTTTTAATAAAAAAATAACTTATTGCAACGAGATTTTCAAAGTAAATCGTTGCAATATATATAATTTATTGCAACAGAAATCTAGTGTTGCTTAAACCTATTACTTTTTTTTAATTAAAAAATAACCTATTGCAACGAGATTTTCAAATTTATACGTTGCAATATGTGGAATTTATTTCAATAAAAATCTAGTGTTGAAAAAAAAAAAACTGATAATCCTTGTTCCATCATCTGGAAGTCACACTAAATCATTTCCAACTGAAATGACGCCTCGACAGTAGTGGCTTGTAGAGGCTAGGGCGAAGTAGGGTGCAATGCAACTGAGGTGGCACACGTGCCTGCATGGTGGAAGACTCGCCAACTAATCTCCATCAAGAAAGTTATAAAGACAAATATAGCACGTCTCCATGTTATACAGAACATGAGAGACATCATCAAAGACAATCCTACGAATCCCCACAAGAATGCGAGGATCAACACCCACACTAATATGTCGATACCGGCATGACACATAGATCATCAATGTTACGAGCACATGAATACAAGCCGTGATAACAAATGTAGTGTCGCAATAGTGACGCCAAGCACTAAGTATGCGAGGATCACACTTGAAAGGATGTGAAATAATCACATCATCCACAACATCATCCATAATAGAATCTCTGCAAAAAGAATATTAATATTTCTTTTAGACTTGGGTACATGATATGAGACAATTTAAAAGTAAATCGTTGCAAAGTAAATTGTTGCAATATATATATATAATTTAATGCAAAGAAAATCTAGTGTTGCATAAACCTTTTTTTTTTTTATAATAAAATAATCTATTGCAACGAGATTTTTAATGTAAATCGTTGCAATATATGGAATTTATTGCAACGAAAATCTAGTGTTGCATAAATCTATTATTTTTCTAATAAAAAAAAAACTATTGCAACGAGATTTTCAAAGTAAATCGTTGCAATATATGGAATTTATTGCAACAAAAATCTAGTTTTGAAAAAAAACAAAAAACTGAGCATCCTCGTTCCATCATTTGGAAGTCACACTCAATCGTTTCCAACCGAAATGACGCCTCGGCAATAGGGGCTTGTAGAGGCAAGAGCCAAGTAGGGTGCAATGCAACTGAGGTGGAACACATGCCTGCATGGTGGAAGACTCGCCAACTAATCTCCATCAACAAAGTTATAAAGACAAATACTGCACCTCTCCATGTTATATGGAACATGGGAGACATCGTGAAAAACGATCGTACGAATCCCCACAAGAATGCGAGGATCAACACCCACACTAATATGTCGATATTGGTATGACACACAGATCATCAATGTAAGGAGCACTTGAATACAAGCCATGATAACAAATGTAGTATCGCAATTGTGACGCCAAACACTAAGTATGCGAGGATCACACTTGAATGGACGTGAAATAATCACATCATCCACGACATCATCCATAACAGAGTCTCTACAAAAAGAATATTAATATTTCTTTTAGACTTGTGTACATGATATAAGACAATTTAAAAATAAATCGTTGCAAAGTAATTTGTTGCCACATATAAAATTTAATGCAACGTAAATCTAGTGTTGCATAAACCTATTACTTTTTTTCAATAAAAAAATAACCTATTGCAACGAGATTTTCAAATTTATACGTTGTAGTATGTGGAATTTATTGCAAAAAAAAAAAAAAAAAAATGAGCATCCTTGTTCAATCATCTGGAAGTCACACTTAAAATGTATCCAACTGAAATGACTCCTCGACAAATGGGGCATGTAGAGGCTCGAGCCAAGTAGGGTGCAACGCAACTTAGGTGGAACACGTGGCTGCATGGTGGAAGACTCGCCAACTAATCTCCATCAACAAAGTTATAAAGACAAATACAGCATGTCTTCATGTTATAAGAAACATGAGACACATTGTGAAAAACTATCATACAAATCCCCATAGGAATGCGAGGGTCAACACCAACGCTAATATGTCGATGCCGGTATGACACATAGATCATCAATGCAACGAGGACATGAATACAAGCCGTGATAACAATTGTAGTATCGTTATAGTGATGCGAAACACTAAGTATGCAAGGATCACACTTGAAAGGACGTGAAATAATCACACCATCCACGACATCATCCACGGCAGAATCTCTGCAAAAATAGTATTAATATTTCTTTTAGACTTGTGTACATGATATGAGACAATTTCAAAGTAAGTCGTTGCAAAGTAAGTTGTTGCAACATATGAAATTTATTGCAATAAAAATCTAGTGCTGCATAAACAAATTACTTTTTTTTAATAAAAAAATAACCGATTGCAACGAGATTTTCAAAGTAAATCGTTGCGATATATGTAATTTATTGCAATGAAAATCTGGTGTTGCATAGACCTATTGGTTTTTTTAATAAAAAAAATAACAATTTGCAATTAGATTTTCGAAGTAAATCGTTGCAATATATGGAATTAATTGCAATGAAAATCTATTGTTGCATAAATCTATTGCTTTTTTTAATGGAAAAATAACCTATTGCAACCAGATTTTCAAAGTAAGTCGTTGAAATGTATATATCCTTGCAAAATATGGAATTTATTGCAATCAAAATCTAGTGGTGCATAAACCTATTACTTTTTTTTAATTAAAAAATAACCGATTGCAACGAGATTTTCAAAGTAAATCGTTGCAATATATGTAATTTATTGCAACGAAAATCTGGTGTTGCATAAACTTATTACTTTTTTTTAATAAAAAAAAAAACCTATTGTAATGAGATTTTCAAAGTAAATCGTTGCAAGGTATAGAATTTATAGCAACGAAAATCTGGTGTTGCATAAACATATTATTTCTTTTATTAAAAAAATAACCTATTGCAACGAGATTTTCAAAGTAAATCGTTGCAATAAATTGAATTTATTGCAACAAAAATCTAGTTTTGAAAAAAAAAAAAAAAAAAACAGAGCATCCTTGTTCTATCATTTGGATGTCGCACTCAATTGTCTCCAACGGAACTGACGCCTCGACAATTAAGGCATGTAGAGACTAGAGCCAAGTAGGGTGCAATGCAACTACAGTGGAACACGTGCTTGCATTGGGAAGACTCGCCAACTAATCTCCATCTACAAAGTTATAGAGACAAATATAGCACGTCTCCATGTTATAAGGAACATGAGACACATCGTGAAAAACGATCGTACGAATCGCCACAGGAATGCGAGGATCAATGTAACGAGCACTTGAATATAGGCCAGGATAACAAATGTAGTATCGCAATTGTGATGCCAAACACTAAGTATGCGAGGATCACACTTGAAAGGACGTGAAATAATCACATCATCCACGACATCGTCCATGATAGAATCTCTGCAAAAAGAATATTAGTATTTCTTTCAGACTTGTGTACATGATATGAGACAATTTTAAAGTAAATCGTTGCAAAGTAAATTGTTGCAAAATATGAAATTTATTGCAACGAAAATCTAGTGTTGCATAAGCCTATTATTTTTTTCAATAAAAAAATAACCTATTGCAACGAGATTTTCAAAGTAAATCGTTGCAATATATGGAATTTATTGCAACGAAAATCTAGTGTTGCATAAACCTATTACCTTTTTTTAATAAAAAAATAACCTATTGGAACAAGATTTGAAAATTAAATTGTTGCAATATGTGGAATTTATTGCAACAAAAATCTAGTGTAGAAAAAAAAAAAAAAAACTGAGCATCCTCGTTCCATCATCTGGAAGTCACACTTAATCGTTTCCAACTGAAATGTCGCGTCGATATTTGGCGCTTGTAGAGGCTAGAGCCAAGTTGGTTGCATTGCAACTGAGGTGGAACACGTGCTTGCCTGGTGGAAGACTCGCCAACTAATCTCCATCAACAAAGTTATAAAGACAAATACAGCACGTCTCCATGTTATAAGGAAGATGAGACCCATCTTGAAAAACTATCGTACGAATGCCCAGAAGAATGCGAGGATCAACACCCACACTAATATGTCGATACCGGTATGACACATAGATCATCAATGTAATGAGCACATGAATACAAGCCGTGACAACAAATGCAGTATCGCAATAGTGACGCCAAACTTTAAATATGCGATGATCACACTTGAAAGGACGTGAAATAATCACATCATCCACGACATCATGCACGACAG